>JAKTSB010000141.1:0-62045 GCA_030579975.1 Blastobotrys buckinghamii (nom. inval.)
CCCCCCCCCCCCCCCCCCCTCCCTTTTTTTTTTTTTTTTTCTCCATTGTCTCCTTAGTAATATCATATAACTACAAATTTTTTTTTTTTTGAAAATTCTAGAAGCTTACTCGTTCGATTGATATGCTTTCTAAGGTGTTCATTATTATACATGTAAAAGGTCTACCCAGAGCCTCGCATAGTAGGGGTCCAGTTAATAATGTTGAAATATTATACCCTTAACTATATAAAATGACTAAGCAATAATGATACGATTGAAGATACGGTACCAGAATAACTGATATTCTTGAGATAAGTCAGTACCCGATGCATTTATATATAATAGCTCCATATATAGTTACAAAAGTTTCTTTCAAAAGCATAAACCTAACAAGTTTTAAATTCTAATATTCAATATATATAGTTATGCCTATATGCTGCTGTAAGTATTCTATACATTCTGGATGTTAGGAACCACAAATTGCGCATATAAGCCGATGACCACCCCAGCATCCATAGAAACCATTAATGTCATATGTTTCTCAGCCAAAGTATACTTGTTGAAGTGTTTTGAAATTCAACGACTCAAAGATACTTTACGAGAACATACCGGTACAGCCTTATCATCACACCAACCCCATTTATTCCTATGTTTTGCTTCTCATTGCTGTAAAATAACTAATACTTATTAACTTTACCTTGATTTTACATCCTGAAAAAAAAGCTATTTTTCAAATCAACACGAATATCTCAAAAAACCGGAACAAAAATAAGACCATTATGACAATCATCGGTTGTGTTCATCACATAACTTTCCGACTCTCATCGGTCGTTTATACCACTTTCACACATTTCTACCGATTTCCATGGTAGCGTATATTGTGGTATGCCCTGGAATATCGGGAAAACGACAATTGACAGGATAAATTCTCAATGCCGATATGTCTCAGATAAGGAAAAATCTTTGTTCACTCGGATGATTTTTTTTTGACGTGTGTGATATTTTTTTTTTCCCGAGAACTTTTATTCCATTGAAAAGTGTTATTTGTAATGGATAATTATGTTGCATGTATACGCGATTAAATCGATCGTAGCATCGATAGATACGTAATTTGTGACCAAGTACTTCTAATTTGTACCATAGAACTAAGTTGCACGCTATTGAAATGGTGAAGCCCTACAACGTAACCATGTATGCTATATATGTATACATTTCCTTAAGCGATACCAAAGCACAAGAATTAGCAAACAGACCACTTGACGTTTGCACATAATGATCATATACATAGTAGCATATCACAATGGAAAAGGCAAATACTTAAAGAATAAAAGTTATGATATCAAGTGGTACAGTGACGTCCTAGTACTGTATATAGTTTAGGCACAAAGTTCTCATGGCAAGGGCCAGGAGATGGAGCATATTACGAAATAAATTTACAAGAACTTGTCAATTGTATATAATTTTAAGCATTATAATAACAATATAACCCCGAACTTCCAATATTTGGATTTGTGTAAAGGCTGCTATTCAAGACTATTCTAAAGTAATCACGCTTAGATCTATCCAGTGGTAACGTTGTACCTAGATAGCTACAACAATACAGGGTTCTTAAATAACTATCACACATCAATGACATGAAGTTTAATATAAACAACTGTTAACTTAAAAATTTAAGCTACTCTAGCAGTGCTATATGATATCTATATATTTTACTATGATTGGCCTGGCTTCAAGCATTTTACGGTTATAATTGGAGTTTATTAGTATATCTCATCCGTATAATACTGCAGTAAAATAAGCTATTACTGGACTGAATCCAGCTTAAATTTCTATAGTATACTAGCATAAAAGCTAATATGGATGCTCTCATGTCAAGCCAGTATACAAGAGGGTGCGCTTCTTACTGAGTCGTAGGTGTGGAAATGTTTCTTTTTACCAATGCATCCTGTAAATGTGTTGAAGTTTTTACTTAATAATTGTGAAAACAGAGTTAGTTAGTATATATGTTATAAAAATAAGGTTTTTAGAATAAAATCCTTCGATAAATAAACGCTCCATGTTTATTTACGTTGGGAAATAATTGTTAGCGAAATCCTAGACAATGCGGCTCAGGTCAACAAAATGCGGCTTTTAAGATATTTTCTAATACATACATGGCTAGTTTTATCGTGCTTTCGTCTAAGTCGTTGCATCAATAGAACACTTCGATATTTAATTATTGGGTAGTAATTTATATTACAGTATATAGTCCTTAGCTAGATTAACTAGACGTGTAATAATGCAAAAGTATATATATAATCCGTGCTTAGCTTGTCATGAAAAATTTGCTCAAGGGCCTAGGCTTCTATGGATTTTTTCACATATTGTTGTGATAAATCTTGAAAGAGGATATTCAGATCATATTCAATGAACTCAATATTCTTAAAATTACTAATTAATTATTTAAATACTTATACTAAGACTAATCATTGTGATTACCCAAATGGGAAAATCCTTATCATGGATATATCCTCCCCAAATATTACGTGAACAACATTACTATACAATATCTAGTAAAGTTTTTTCACCTTCTTTTTCCAGCCCAAACAAATCACCCAAATATTCACCAAAACTTGAAAATTTCAGAACTAAATAATTACAAACAATTTCTTCCAATTTCCCAAAAATCAGCCCTCTTATATATTCAATCAATGATAGCATACAAAACACCAATAAAGGTTGAACAATTGCAATAATATAAAACCAATCACTATCATAATAGTATTGTAAAGTTATCAACTTTTTCCATAACAATGATCGAATTTTGAAATTATCATGAATAACATAAATTCCAAAAGTTGTACTAGCAACCAAATTAACCAATTTTTTTGTTCCTAAATCAATCTTTTTAAAATATAGAAATAATGGAATACTAATCATTATTGTTATTGGTCCATAATCAGGAGCTAGTAATAACAAACTCCCCATATTCCCATTACCATTATATCGAACAAACTCTGAGTTTGTATTACATAAATAAATTAAACTACTAATTGCCATAATATTCATTACAATAGTAATTAATAACTACCAACTAGCAGCAATATCTTCAAAAACTTTTGGATATTTCTTGAAATAAGCCCCCAAAAAATATAACACAAAAACAATAGTATTTCTTGTCCAAATCATACCGTGGAAGGCATGCATAAATACTATATATTTTGGTATAGTGATACAAACTAATGCAATTGTAACACAGCCAGCAAACTGTCGTTGAGTTAATTGTTTAATTGAAGCTGCTAATACTGGTGAGATACACATTGTAAAGATATATGTACTAACATACCAATATTGACCTGATGTCACTGGTAAAAATAGTTTGATCGCATCATCGTATGATAATGGAGATTGATAGAAATGGAAATAGATCCCAATACTCCATGTAATTGTTAACACTCTAAACCAAACTCTTAAAATAGTGTTTAGTTTGACTGGCTTTGTTGCGGCAAAATACCCTGTAATCATTAAAAAGCAATGTACACCAACTTTACCAATTGATGATAAATATGCAATAAATAGATGTTTAGCTGAATGTGGTTTAGGAGGTTGGTCCTTTTTTAGAACAAATCTATCATTAAACCATTTATCACCCATACCCTTACCCCATTCAGTTTGTTGATAGCAATGAAAGAATACGATCAAGATCATTGACATTACTCTAAGTAATTCTATATTTGAGTTCCGTGCCATTATTTATGATAATTGGTTGTTGTGGAGTTTACTGATTCCTATTGTTAATGTGTATGCCAATTGCAATTTAAAGGGGTATCTGCATGCCATGGAACGTTGTACGTATGCCGGACAGTTGATTTTAGCTATGAGTGATTAATGGGTGAGGTAAAATAACAGGTTTAGGCGAGTCTTTCAACAATGACAGAGAAAAAAAATTTACAAAAAAAAAAGGGCAATTGCCAGTTTATATATAGTCTGATAATTAATCAAGCGCCAAATCAATTAATTAATATGGTGATCTTCTTTGCTTGCAACATTACACAAAACTTGCAACACGTATTTCATAGAGGTTTCATTCAAAATGTCGTTTTATGCGCAAAAATTCCAAAAGTTACGGGATTAAATTTTTCAAGTATGTAACTATAGCTGTCAATACCACATGTACTATCTGAGAAAAAAAAAGTGTAGGAGTATACTAATTATCAGACTCATTTAAAACATGATCACATATATATATTATAACTTTACTCGTTGTGCAATTTAAAGTTTTCTAACCCTAGAGCCACTTTTTATCAAATTAAGCTTTGATAAACGGGTCGATAAAAAAGATCGCTTATTCGGCCTCAAGTGTCTGAGATCTACAACAGGTTGTTTAGATTCAAGACATTATAAGTGCCATCATCAGCCACTGTCAGGTACTAACCCCGCTTAAATTAATGACACTAAAAAATGACTGTGAAAAAAAAAAATTTAAAAACGCAGGAGAAAAATTTTAGGTGCACTATATAGGTGCATTTTAAATGTAGGAAGCTTTCTTTTGAAACTTCTTACCAGAGCAACTATTTTAATTTTCTATACTTACTATATATATGAGGAACTTATGAAATAACAAATGGGTCGTGGAGTACTTTTTTCTTGTTTTAAGTAGTTGCATCTGTCCTAAATGGTTTTATAATTGGGTTTGTATGTAACGAGAGTTATAGTGAGGTATCAGCTGTATCTTAGCAACTCTAGCTTTTCCAAAGTATTAGTTGTTGATTAAATAATTACCATAAAAGGTTTGGTGATGATTGCTTCAATATTCGAAGGTTTATGGGTTTCACACCAGTACGTATGATTTCGGTTCTCATTGGCTATGAACAAGAAATTTCGGTATATGTTCTTAAATGCACCATGTACTGCAAATCATATGATAATATCAATTGTCATATACCGAAGTATATATATGGGTCCGCGTCATACTGGAACTTATATCGATATGCAGTACGTATAAAACCTAGTTATGACAAGATTATAAATTCTAATGTATATAAATACTTTGAAAGGTTGTAACGAATATATATGTATGCATGGCTAGGATTTTACATAAGCCCTCAAAGCCTCATTATGTGCACGTATTTTTACATGCTAGTTGTATCTTTAGGATTCATTAATCAACAGACCTCGAAGAAAAAGTTTGATCTAAGGCCTAGAATCTATAGATTGATTTAGTATACTGTTTTCACATTTTTGAGTCAATCTGAATTGGTTTGTCTTGGAATCATGATTTTCTCGAAATTGGACCAAATTCCGTCTATATATAGTGGAGCAATATTTTGATCCTAAGTGGCCAGTTACACCTTTAGCAAAACAAATATCATAAATACATCAGGAATTATTTACATGGTTGACACTTCTATATAATTATATATGTTGCTTTGATGCATGGGAATTTTATCATATTTACTCGACCGACCGATCTGCCGTTGAGAAGGGTCTCGGCCTCACTTTTTGGACTCAATTGAGCTCTAGTATCAGTTGAATCAAGTATCAGATATAAGCTCTCAATATATGAAAGTTGTACAGATCAAAAGATACCCTAGGAAATATAAATTATTCGGAAGTTACAACCAGCCTGGTGTCTTAAATAGTAACTGTGATCAATTTCGAAATATTTTCAAATTTTATCACTTAAATAAAAGTCTCGAGTGCATCCATTATAATTCGAAATTCTCAGCCACGGGATATCTTTAATAGTTTTTATAGCTCTATAGTAAGGCCAAAATTTCAGTACCTGATTATCACATTTAATACCAGGTAATATATATGCTATTGCTGAGCTTGTACCTACCCAATAATAAATATTCTGCAGTACATCAATTCAATGACCAGCAATCCCTTTCATTTCCTCAATCCATTTTGGATTAAAATAGCGTTTAGTTTCGTTACAACCATTTGCAAACCCATGGTAGCAGTCTAAACTTAAAAAAGGAGCTCGAGCCATAAACAAACCTAAAAACCCACCCTCCTATGTTTTACCATAGCTTAAATCGCCCTCGCCCGAGTTATCCATGCTTCAAGCCTGATCCAGGTTCAGCCTTTGTTAATCAAACTAATTGGTTTGACGGTAATTGTACTGTAGCAGTGTTCAAAGGTATACCAAACTGAACATGGACTTTGATAGATACAATTCAATAAGTTGCATATCTATTTCTAATAATCAGCAGTATATCCTCATATCATGAGCTCGCTTCATCCCCCAAATAAACTACTATAGCTAGAACAAGTTAGATATAGTTATACGTGGTTGCTACGATCATAAGTGTTTATCATGAACATTGGTATTGGGTTATAATTTCTATATTATATCGATCAATATTATTTATTAATGATGGATAATCTGCAGCACTATAGCAAAATCTTGGCTAACATCAGGTTCTTGAATGCCAATACTTCCATCACCTTGATTATGGATAACCCTTTCCATTTTCGTTAGTACCTAGACTACCAAAAATTAAATAAGCTCAAGTTTTAAGGTTGGTCGATCATTCTCGTTCCACGAATAATGTCGATGATGGATGGGTGGAGAACATTTTGTTAGCGAGCGCGCTTTACTCTAATATTTGATTTGCAGCCTTGGGACCAAATTAAAAAAAATTTAAACTTTAAAGAACTAATTAACCCCCTGATGGAACGCTTCTTGAATTGAACAACGCAAACTTAAATTTGATTTCGCAACGCTTTTAAATCTTCAAGAGAATGTAAGGAATAGAGGAAGTAATGCAGCAAGTACTGAACCACTGAAGCTACAATTTCATAATAATCTGGTCATGATGACTATTCAAAAGAAGTCACACTACATCATGATAGTGATGCCGTAAATCTCAATCATACGGATTCTACAATTTAATTGCAATCATGACATCTACATCTGTATATATAAACATTGTTTTTTTTTATCTGTAAGAATTAAATTTCTTAATTAAATATGGATAGCCGATCAAAATTCTTATAAACTCAATCCATCCATAGAATCTTCAGGATTAGTACATTATAAATCCTCGACATCCCGGCAGTAAATAACTGGGAGATCATCAGCCAGCCCAATTAGTTAACTATATGTATACCGTTAACGTTGCCATTCATAATATGAATATGAATACATCAATGGTGTTTCGTGTTTGGCCCCTACTTAATTAACCAAGCTTAAGCTAGCTTCAATCAAACCAGCGCAGAGATGAAACACTGTTATGTGCTCACGATTCAGTTTAAATGCACCAATCAAAACTTCAACCTGTACATGTGAATTTTTACCTTAAGAATTAGGAACAGCTTTAAATCAGGTTCATGTAAATTTATTATGATTGCTTAAGTTTATTAGAACCTCGTTTGACCTCGAGTTGTCCTATTGGGTTTATCAAGATTCATCAGGAAAAAGCTTCTGAATTTTTTTTGATGCCGACGTCAGGGGCTAATCATATGCATGGGTGCAATTCAAACAGGAGAGGGGGGATTTTTGAGGTCGACCTAAGAGAATTAATTATGCAGCTCAAAAGCTTCTATCAAATAACTAACAAACTGAGCTAAGGCAACCGATCGCTAGGGCGGCATACCCTAACGTTCATGGTATAAGTGTACATTTTGCAGCTGAAAATTGGAGTTCATTACTATAGAGATATTAGAGTATATTTCAAATTTTGCAATTGTGTATATTCGAGTAGAAATGAATTAAATTTTTAATTACATTCATACATCTCGAGGTAGATTTACAAACGTGACCGGCATGAACAGTTTTCTTATTAGAATTGATATGGTATAAACCCGGTTTACCTGAATTAATCAATGCAATAAAAACTTAAGTCAATTAAAGGTTTATGTATACAGGTTTATTATATTGAAAGATTCATTAAATAAAACCAATTTAACACACCTTATGACATCTCCTGCTGTGGCTATTGTATACAAACTTCAAAAAACTATAACAATCAATTGATCTAATCCTCAATGATTGCAATGAAATGAATAAATCTAAAACATCAAACCATTTCTAGTATAAAGTACCATGGCAGCAGTGGTAGCTACTGCAGGTAGTCAAACGAACGGTTAAAAAAATTGATGTGAGGTTAATTAAAATATTAATCATGTTTTACTGTCAAAATCATTTTCGATCAGACTATCCCTTATTTCTATAGGAATTAACCAGATCAAGTGATGGCTGTGTACCGTGCCTGAGTAATCTCCAAACGGTGCTTCAATCTTCAAATAGTACTGTTGATCATTTTCTCAAATTTCTGCAGTGATGGTAACAGCTTCAGTAGCAAAAAAAAGTTTAAAAAACCCAGCCTCATTTTTTTTTTCAAATTTCAGGTTCTTCTGTTGCGAATTATTTACACAATAGAATTCTTACTATTGAATTTTAAGCGTAAAGAACAAATTCTCCACGATCTGGCGCAGACGATTCAAAAGTTTTGTGTCATCATCGATCTCCGATCTACAAGAACCACTCAGGCTGGGGTTACTGTGGTAATGGAGAGATCGATCGGTACCTTACACACGATACAGGAAAAAGGGTGATAAGCTTGAGTTTAAAGTTTAAGCCACGATCAATGCACTTGTACAGCTTAAATCCTCGTCATAAGCGCTTAAGCTGGCCTACAGCAACATAATGCCTCCCATGGCAATACCTTTATAATTAATTAAGTTAATTAACCACATTATTAACAATCCAACTACTCCATCCATGATGAATAAAGGTGGACAAAATTCCAAAACAGGGGTATCTTATTATGAATATTCAAAAAGTCATTCCCAATAATAACCCAATAAAATAATATACAGTTTAAAGTACGATGTACAACACACCATGGATGGCAGTTATTTTTTTGGATTAGCCATCCCATGATAAGACCATCCTTGAAAATCCAATAAAAAAATATCACTTGAATTTAATTAGCATAAACTCGATCGACAGGGGATTAACTATAACCTTTTTCACTTTATTTTATTACAATACCACAAAGTTAAATTTAAAGAAAAGAACAAATAAATAAATATATTGAGAACAATAAAAGAAGATTAAACATCATTTTTTTTTTCTAAAAAAAATCATCGACACTCTTCATTACAATACGTAAAAAGAAAAAGACCTGGTTAGTATAAATACAAAAATATCAATTCAACATTTCCACACCACCCCTCATTCAATGATTTATTCTATAATAATCTATGCAATTTCACGTTGTCTCATGACCAATTCATCTTCAACAGTTTCTTCCAACCCCAAAATATCACCCAAAAACTTTCCTGTACCTCTTAAAAATCTTCCAATATGCTTAATAAACCAAGGTTCAACTAATGTAAAAATAAATTGTCGTAAATATTCTGCCAAACTCAAAACAAAAAACAATGCCATTGGACCAACAAACATCATAGCAAAAAATGATTCTGTATTATAATATAATTGTAATTTCAAAATATGATTCCATAAATAAGGTCTTAATAATAAATTTTCATGAGCAATATAAACACCAAAAGTCAACCCACCTAATAAATTGATTTTTTTGGAATGTGGTATATCTAATTTTCTAAAAAATAAAAACATTGATAATGCAATACAAAATGCTAATGGAGCATAATCTGATGCCATTAATAATAAATTATCACAATTTGCTCTACCATTTTTTGCAACAAATTCTGTTGTATAATTATGAAAATAGTATAATGTATAAATATCAAGCATATTGAAAAAAATCACAAACCCTAACCAAACCCATGCACTAACTTTAGACAAAACTTTTGGATATGATCGAAAATATGCTCCTAATAAATATAATCCATATAATAAAGTAACTCTACAATAAAAATATGAATGTGCTGTATGTAACATTGGAATATATCTTGTTACAGTTGTTGATAATAAAATAATTGTAATAAGTCCTGCTAATTTTCGTTGTGATAAATGCTTAACTCCTAAAGCTAATAGAGGTGACATCAACATTACCATAATATAAGCAGTAACATACCAATATTGTCCAGTAATCACTGGGAATGCCTGTTTAATAAAATCATTATACCAAATAGGTCGAATCCAAAAATACATTATGGCTAAAATTGACCAGCACCAACTAATAACCCTAAACCAAATTCTTAAAATTGAATTCAATGTTGCCGGTTTTGTATTTGCAAAATATCCACTCATCAAAACAAAAATATGCACACCTGTTTTCCCAATACAGCCTAGATATATAACTAATAAATGTTGTGGGGTTGTATAATATCTTTTATCTTCAGGTAATGGTTTACCATCTGGACCTTTAGTTTTTGTATTACCAAAATTCCATCTAGTTTGTCTACAACAATGATGATAAAGAATCATAATCATTGCAACAATTCGAAGCAGTTCAAAATTAGAATTTCTTCCAGCCATTGTTTTCTATGTAATTTTCCTCTTAACCTCTGCGTCTATTTTGTTGTGTGTGTATGGTTAACTATGTTATGCTTTTTTACCAGAACGTTGTATGATGAAGTCTTTTAAGGGTATTTGTATTTGCTGATTTGGCAAGGTATTTTAGTGATAAAATGGCAGTTCTTGAAGAACTCTTATGAGATAATTGATTGAATAAGAATGAGGAACGAAAAATAAAGATTAAAAGAAGTGACAATGACAGAAAGAAAGCTATATATGAAGATGAAAGAGAAAAAAAAAATCAAGAAATAAATTTAACAAACTTTACAACAAGTCAGAGAAAAAAATATGAAATAAGAAAAAGAAAAATCGAATGCATCAAATGAATCAATCACAGAATTGAACAACTTTTTCATGTTTAGAATATCAAGAGTGCTCAAGATTAAGTCAGACATGGAATTGCTTTTTCTGGTCTTGATTGTTTAGGCCCGCTGCTATAGAGCGTGCACATCTTGTTTATAAAGCTGAGGGCCTTGTTACATCAGCTTAAATGTGTACTTTCTTGGTTCTTGCGCAAGAGAAGCATAAGTTTCGTTTCTTTTTTCAACGGCTTTCAAAAAATTCAAAAGATAAAAAAAAACCAGAAACTAGTGATTCCAAGTATTTTGCGGGTAAATTCGAAATTTAAACTACAAATTATCCTTAAGTAAATATTCTTTGGATGTTTGAAATGGGCTAGACCAATCTATTATATGTCTAATAGTTGAACTTCATGTCAATTTGATAGATATATATATCTATTGTTATGTAATATGGACAGTTAAAAAGATTGAGTTGTTGTATTAAAGTCAGTCAATGATGGTATCATATGATATCACATTGGGCTGTAAGGGTGCCTGTATAAGTATTATAGCTTAACAAAGACGGTATATATATATATATATAGAATGCAATGTCAATGAAACCTGAGTGTTCTTTGAACTAAATAGGAGGTCCATCGTGCACCAAAGAACCTTAACTTATTCTTTTCTATCAATTGCGCGCTGTCGAGATTCTCAATTGAGGACAAGATAAAGAGTCTTAATGTCTATGATACTCCAACAACCTTGGGGTAGAAGAGATCTCTAAGGTCTATAGGGGCAAAAATTCTTTTTAGAATTTACTCAACGGTCTTTTGAGAATCAATTATATATCATGCTGTTGAATAGATCTATAGATTCCGCATATTTTATATCACAATTAGTTTGATTTAGCCGGTTAATTTCGATAGTAGAATATTATAGTTATACTTTCCCATCTATGATCCATGGATAGTATATATATATCCATTGCATGCAATTAATGATATTGTGTAAACTATAATTCACAGTACGTATTTTTTACACAAGTTGTCTTAAATACCAATGGTAATTATTGGCGACAACCGATCCATGGTATACACTATAGCTAATCCTAAATTCATCTGTGTCAACGCTGTACAGCAGAGTCGGCACTAAGCTTCCAGAGGAATATATGTAAGTTTTATGCAATGAGTATACCTGCTAATCTACACCATGGATTTCTAAAGTTAATTTATCGTACTTTTAACTATAGACAGGATTCCTAGACTCTACCATGGCAGTAGCTCTCAGCTGGAATTTTAAGGTCTAAATACAATTGATTGATTTGTTACCATATCTTATGGTTATGGCTGCTTAGATTTCTAAAAATACGTGGCGGTACTATAGCTATGATCACAGCAGCACCTGTTTTAAATTGATTTAATAAAAACATGTAGAACAACAAACACAGCTATGGTCACCGTATCAGTAGCTATTAACAAAGTGGCAATTTAAAGCAGCTATAATTTACAAGGACTCTATTCAAATCATTACCTAAAGTTAACTAACAATTCAGTTCATCAATGTGTTGTTCTTTATACAGGGAGATGTATTATAAAAACTGGCATGTGCTTTGGCAGCTACAGGTAATGTGGTAATGTGAATTGTTAGGTAAAATAAGTGCTATAATTATATATAACCAAAAAATAAATTTTATTTAAACAATTATGGAAGTGATAAGATTCAAATAATAATTATAACAACTATATAATTGTTGAGTACTCAATTGCGTATCAATACTATTTCACATTTTATTTGTTATTATTTAGTTATTTTTAAGTTTTCACTTTCGTCAAATATTTATACCTGTTTTAAAACTATAAGACAATTGGATAAAAAAATCTTATGCTATAGGGCCCGCAGGTACTTACTGAGTTAACTTGGACATATATATATATATATATAGATACAGATACCTCTGGTTTTGTAATGAAAGACCGGTACCATCGATGTCCCATACCTGTTTCGACATGGCATATCGCATGCAGTTAGTTACGGTTAAAGATACCACATATACTTAAGGTTATATATATCCGATCGATGAGGTGTAGATGGATATATATATATATATATATACAGTATGTCTATAGTATACATATATCCGGATAAATTCATGACCAAGCTGGAGGCATCCATCCGGATGGAGAGCTTAATAATTGAGTTCAGAACAGGTTTCAGTTTACATTGACCTGAACTAAAACAGTATACACTATATATAGGATATATAAATATCCTATATATATTATGTCACCATCCCATTGATTAATGCATTTGAAAGAGTTAGGATATATATTCTCATCATCATCGGATGCGTGATTTTAAATTCTAAACTAAATTTAAGACAAAATACCATATGGTACCAGTCCAAAGTAAATTTGTACATACATGTAAACAGCAGAAATTCTTATGAGTATAGTCTAACAATCTTATGATATCTGTACATATGTTTTAAGATTGCAATTGAAAGTTACCGATTGCCATGGTTAATTGCAATGTTTGTCCACAAAAAAAATTACTCGAGATCAGGTTTGGTGATAGTGGCTACAGAACACCTAGTTAACAGCTAACGTGCATGCTCCACCTCTTCAATTAACATGGTAGTTGCACTGGAATTCATCGATTTTATTCAATAACCTAGCCTAGGTGAAACTCAGAATCCAATAAAAATCACAGTAGGCAAATTTACTGAATATTAACTCTAACAAATAGTATACTATATATAATACTCTTATAAAAACTATAGATAATGGCCTGTAGCTCTTGAGATCCGAACTCGGTCGTTACAAATATCATGACACCGAAAATGGAGAGATGCCCATGATTACAACATGTAGTTCTATATATTATAATACATGTAGTTCTAGGCCTGGCCAGGTGGAACCTCATTAATGCAATCTCTGCATTCTATACTGCTTGAGTTTTCAATTTAAAATTATAAAACAACTTAACCTTTTTTTAATTGAGTTACCATACTGGTACGTGCCAACGTTACCACGTACGTTTTGAATATATATCGCTTAGAGCTACATGTCTGTAATGCTCCTGCACTCCACGCTTTACTACTGCATTAGAAACTTCTTTGATCTAAGCCCGCATTCACGCCGCAACAAAAGACAACAAAAGACACGCAGATGCATTTTTTTTTTTTTCTTAAGGGTTGGAGAAATTTTAAAAGGGGGCGATTAAGGTGTAGAATGTTTTTGATTGGTCTAGTCTTATTAAATTAACTAGTCATATCTAACCCCTGAATGTATTTTCAAAGATGTTTCCAGTTTTCATTAAATTTTTGACATTGATGGAAGATTTTTTGAGCTAAAAGAAGAGAGATTCTAGATGCTCTTTTATATACATATAGATCTGTGGTTGACATATGCTCTATAATTGATATATATATATATTGTACAAGAAACAATCTTGTACATATATGGTTCTGTGCTATCTGGTATGCTGCCGAGAATAACCTAATTGGCGTTAATTCACAATTTAAATTGGGTCTGGGGAAAGGGTAGAATCTTTTGGCTGCTATAGCATCGGCCATTGACCAGATTCTGGTCATAGACTGGATTGTAGCCCAACCATCTTGAACCAAATAATTTAATTAATACTCTAACAAAGTTCAAATATGATGTACTCTTTTGCTTATCACAGTTTAAAGATTTTTCATACCAGCTTGAACAAATATATATATAAGACTATATAACCACATCGTTTAAGAAAGGTTAAGAAGCACTTGTGGTGAAATGATACCTTTGAAAAGGTGTTCTAGAAAAAAAATTCTTCATTATAAAGTTATAATAATGGAACCGTTTGTGCCAGATTTTACGTGTAGATAATATTAGAACGCGGTTGTACAATTTTACATTGCACGCTTGCAACATGTATGATTGGGTACAAATGTGATTTATATAGAATGTAGTAGTACCACCCAAGATGGGCATTATGACACTTTAGGCACTGGAAATATGGGCGACGATAGGTGAATATGCATGCATGCAATAAAATTGTTTGATCAGTATATATCTAGATACTCTATATGTGGGTACACATATATATATATGTATACGCATAAACTCACTTTTACGAATAATGCTTACAGCCAACTCTTTTCTATATATGATTGGTTATAGGCTCTAACTACTGCTTAGGTATATCTATACCCTAGTTCAAATTTACAAAGAAATCGGTATAATGTTTCAGTAAAGCTCATCTATATATAGGCCAGCTGCCTAAAATTCTGTATAAGATTCTATCCAATATGAGTATAAATATAATTTCCGTTTCGAGCATTATCCCTTATTTATAGGGGTCTTAAATCTTTTAATTAAAATTTCGGATAATTTTTTAATAAATTTATATTCAATAGCTAGATTATTATAATCTTACACCACAATATATATCTATAGATAATTGCGATATTTTTCTTGAACAATTGTTAGCTGGTCTATATATAGGCTTCTAAATTGTTTATAATCATATATATAATCAAGCAAGGGTGCACAATTGTTACCGTTAGTACTGCTAATGGGCTGCAGAAAGATTTATAAATATGGATAATGCCTAATAGTATTACCGTATTATAACACCAGCCTAGGGACTGATTTATATCCCAGTATACGTATATAACTTTGAAGTGAGCCTTTGTGTGCCACTCAATATCATTCTATTATATTCTTCAAAGTTCATCAAATAGTACAATAAACCAGTACCTTACCAACGTGCTACCAGATTCCAAAAAAGCCCATCGTTCATGGAAATATGTGGAATCATTGCTTTAAGGACTATATGTTTATATACAGTTAACTCAAAACCCCGTTTTAAAGATCAATGATCTAATAGTTCCAAGATAGCGGTATTTAATAAAAGTGGCATGGATCTAAGATACCGAGATGGTGTTAAGAAGGTTTAAGATTATAGACAACGGGTATCTTAGATCCTTATAAAACTCGAGCTCATACCTATCCTTTTTATAGACTGCACACTTGATCATGATATATAATCAATGATGCTCTGACTCAGGGATCATGTAATTAATTGATATACATCTATAGCTAGGTGCACCCATCCCATGGCAGAGGATATCCTTTCGTTGTTATTCCCCTTGATAATACTTGGCAGTTTATTGTTATAACCATAGCTGGTCGTAATAGGATAATCCTTAATCATAGTTATTAACATTAAATTTTGCAATGACGGTATATATATATATTAAATTTATAATAATTAAGTAGATTTATAATTGGTCTTGATATATATCTTCAACAGAGAGCTTGACAAGATCATTCAAGTAAACAAGAATATCGTTGCAAATGCTTTGAAGATTTATAGCTCATACCATCGAGCGTTATTTGTATCGATCCGCTTTAAATATTTCGTATCATCATATTATACATCTCAAACAAATGATTGATGAGGTAAATTTTGAATTATGAAGCTACCAGTCATGGTTTCAAGATAGATCTCGAGTATACGTTGATTGATTTCCTAATCACACATATATATTCGCGTCTTTATGCACATATCAATGTGTAAAAACGATTGATATTTATCCGGGTAACATTTAATCAGTTGATATCTGAATCATGAAAATCTGACTAACTCACTGCATGCCTTTTTTTCTTTACCTTCACTTTCATGATCAGCTTAATCTGATATTTCGATGATTGCATGCACATACATATATATATATATATACGCGTCGCCCCGCATGCACATACCAATGTATAAAACTGATTGTGATGTTTACCTGATCTTGATCGAGTATTAAGTGCTCATTTGATATTGAATTATGAATGGTATCTACAAAAAAAAAAAAAAAAAAAAAAAACGATCGAACCAACTTCGTACCTGATTACTTGTCTCTTTAAAGTTTATTTTGAACCTTTAATTTTAACTTTACCTATAGTATACTTCAGAATTCGATATTAATATGTATTTAATCAATTTAACATCAATTAATTGTGTGGTTCATTAGTCGAGCATAACCTTGTACATAGTTTGAAAGCCCCTATTAGTACTGTTGTTTATTACAGCGCATATGTAGCCTTAAAATTGATTAATTAAACGTTGTTCAGTGTTGATACACACAAGACGTCAAATTCAACCCATAATATATATCTGGATACCCTGACCAATATCATGATATGTAGCATCCTATGCACAATCTATAATTTACAACTGCAATTTCAACCGAATCTTTTATAAAAATAGACCTTACTGCATAGTTATAAGCCTATAAATGCTCCCGCAATCTAATTATCACACGACATAATCTAACCATACCCTGCATTAACACCCTCAAATTAATTTCAATCTCTCATTACCAGGTACGGATAAACGTTTTATGTACAACGTTCTATTTTTATCATCTATAATTACACACCAATAAACCATAATGGCCATTGCAACTTCCAACCACATGTTTCAAATTCTAATAATTATAACCGAGAACATCCCATCTCATCTCATCTCATCAGTTTTGATTGATTACAGTGAATACATTAAATGATGACCAATATAATATAATAAATATCACCAGGATTTCCACCGTTTTGATTCATAGTGAAAACCTTAAATAGACCACGACGTTCCACCCAAGCATGTATATTTGCTCAAGCTTCTGCAAACGATCATTGTGGTAAACTGTGTGAGGCTTATTTGTAATTACATTGTAGTAGGCGCTGGGTTGTTATATCGGCTTAAACATGCAACTAAGCAGTCCGCACAGCCGTACAATTTCAAGCTAAAAATAAAGTGTTCGCATCAGGGTAACTATAAATGACTACCGCAGTAAAACACCATCAATAAAAAAAAATGTCTTACAGCATTTGATTGACAACAAAAAAAAAAAAATAACTCATAACTGGTACGTTTGTACATAGAATTC
Source organism: Blastobotrys buckinghamii (nom. inval.) (assembly GCA_030579975.1). Lineage (NCBI taxonomy): Eukaryota > Fungi > Ascomycota > Dipodascomycetes > Dipodascales > Trichomonascaceae > Blastobotrys > Blastobotrys buckinghamii (nom. inval.). Next base: position 17,618 of record JAKTSB010000141.1, read on the forward strand.
TAGCATTACTTTGAATAAACGAATTAAAACCCTTTTACGACATAATAAAGATACAAGAAATTCAATAGCATTATATAAGATATGACAACTAAGCAGAAACTGACAGATATAGAAGAACAAGAACCCAAGAGGCAAAAAGTTGAGCATCGTAGTGTTGATGATGGTTTAGCAGCGTTTGAAGCAGAGTTGGCACAAGATAATTTAAAGTTTGATCAACAGGAGATGGTGGATACAAGGAAAGATGTGGTGATTGAGGTGGCGCCGCAGTTGAATCGTGAGGCTGCTGATACTGAGAAAGATGGCAATGACCATGAACTGAATAATGAAGAAAAACGAAATAGGGATAAAGAAAAAGATCAAGAGAAAGAAGCGAATAGAATTGAAATGGAAAGAAGGAAAAAAGAAGAAGAAGAATATAATAAATTATTAAGAGCGAAACTAGAGAAAATTAAATCAATGAGATCTAATAGTTTGAAAAAAAATGTTGAAGTGAATAATGAAAAGAGTAGTGAATCTGAATACGATGAAGATGAAATATGGAAATAAAAGTAATAATAATAATAATATAATAAATTAATTAGAATAACGAACGTGAAGTTCATCTATAAAATGAGGATGTTTTATACCAGGATCACGAGATTTTTGGAACGCAGCAACACCATCTTTAACTGTATAATCCAACCTGGATACCAAATAACTGACAATAAAAAATCCAGTTCTATTAAAACCATAATGACAATGTACTCCAATAGTACCATCTGGAGTTTCTGCCAAACATTTATCAACTAAATTACAAAATTCTTCAACTTCTTTTCTAGTTGGTGGGATTTTTGATACTGTTGGAAATTTATGATAAATGATATTCTTAAAAGATAATGGCTCATAAGGTGGTGATTCTCTTGATATATCAATAATATGTTTAATGTCATGATATGAATTTTCTAATATAGAAGGTGAATGATCTTTATCATCTTGTCTTAATGTTTTCATACCTCTAAATGGACCAACTTTATCACCAACATTTTGAACTCTTCTCCATTTGGTTTCATTTTTCAATGACCATTTATCCATTTGACTTGCTAAAAATGCCAATTGCCATGATAATGATAACTTATTATCTACATTTGAATAAATAAAATCACCAATTAATCCACATACAATCTCAGGTCTTTCAATCATAACTGCATGACCTGCATCATTTATAATATTAGATTCAAAAAATTCTTCATTCGATCCATCTTCACTTAGCCAATTAATAATTGAACTAATATGTTCATCTGGTGGACATACTTTATCATCTGCACCACCTATTAAGAACAATGGACAATTCAATTGTTTCCATTCATCTGGTGATACTGGAGTAAACCCATATGCTGTTTTCATCCAAGGATCAGTTTTAACCTGTAAATTCCATCTTAATTGTTTGGTTCTTATTTCATTAGTACTTTTTGGACTAACTTGTCTACTAACACTTTTTGATTCTAATCCACCAATTCTATCAAAACTTCTAAAAAAATCAAACAATAAGCATGGTAAATAACCCAACATATTTTTATTTCTTTGTAAATTTGGATCGATTTTTGCTGGTGGACATATTGCAATAACACCTATACATCTACCATTTAATTTATTTGCTAATTTACAAGCCAAACTACTGCCCATAGAATGACCTATTAATACCACTTCTTTTGAATCACTATTTGGTATACTTTTCTGTAAAAATGAATATAAAATTTCTACTAAAAAATCCGTTTCAAATATTTTGAAATCATTATTATTTGGTGATTTCCCATGACCTGGTAAATCAATTGCAACAACTGTTGCAAAATGTGAAAAAAAATCTATCAAATGCTCAAACTGATTTAATTGACCTCCTAGACCATGAATAAACATTACTATTGGTAATGGTGGCATTTTATGACCTTTATGATGCGGTAGTACAAATGTACGTACTGTGACATGTTTATCTTGAACTGTTAAATTCCTAACATGAGAATATTTTTGTACCAATGGTGGGTCTCCTATGTTCTTTCTCAATTGAGTTATACTGTTATACGTATGGTTATTATTATTATGAGAAAAAAAATTTTTTTTTTTTTTTTTTTCAATGTCTATAGACCGTATATTTTTATTGAATAGTTTAGTCTAATGCATCACAAATAATATATAACCTCGTTCGTATAATAATACCAAACCAAATTGATTGAAAGATTTTGTTAGTATTTAATTTTCTTTTACTGTAACATACCATCTTCAGCTAGGATTTTGCTTTCAAAATCATTCCAACTGTATAAACCTTTCAAAGCCGTCCATAAACTCATGATAATCTATTATTATTTCTAAATTGAATGTATGGCTTTCCTTCTTCTCTGATGCTTGTCAAAAAACTGATAATGCTCCTTTCTTTTACTATACAATATATTAACAAGAGGATCGCAGATCAAATAGGGGTATTAGTAGTCTATTAATAAATATTAAGCGATGGGTAGAAAAAAATATAGATATTCTTCTGTTTATCTCGATTAAATGTCGTTTTTAATTCGTTTTATGATAATAAATTACTAACGTGATTTTCTTAGTAACTATTATCCTCGATAGCAATGCATCAATGTGTTGTGACAGGAGTTTATGTGGTGTGTATCTGCTTATCGCTAATCGATCAAAATCAATAAATTCAAAGTTTATAATAGTGGTGCAGTTTTAAAGCTATGATTTTCTTGAACCGGGGAAAAATCAAAACTTTTGCTCTGGATCGAAAAAAAAAAAAAAAATCTGATGCATGATACTATAGTTGGGCCTGATATTTTTTACACCGTTCTAAAAACAGTCCAACGTAAGCCAAATTGGGAACAATGGCTTGAGAACTCATATTTTGTCCTTCTTTTTTTCCTTTATAAAAAAGTCTGCGCGCGCCACAACCGTATTTTTAACTCCAAGCTGCATACCCTCAAGCAGTGGTAAGATTTTCAGCCTAACCCATTTAAAACAAACGGTAGTTGATTTCTCGCCCCAACACGGGTTACACGCACCGGCTTTCTAACGTGTTGGTGCGGCTCATCAACGGTTTTAGAATTGAGGTTTTGAATACCATCAGGATGAGGTTTACAACATGTCACATAGGAAAATATCATACCAGGACTATGTTTGTATACATAATTTTTTGAGAGAATGAGGAGAACTCTGTAACATATTTTATTATTGTAGAATCAGAAACAAGAAGATCGTGAGTTAATGTTTTGTTTTGAGGAATCTCAATTGATTTTTGAGAGTTTTTTTATGGTTTGAAATTGAATTTAAGCTGGGGTAAAAAGACTAGGGTACCCTTCATGAACCATGAAGGACAAAATAATCGTAATGGAGCCGCCTAATTTTTCTGCTAGATGGGTTGATATGGGTCAAGCAATTAATAAAAGCAATTTAGAAGCATTATTAATACTTCTTAGACTATTGAGAGTAAGAAAAGAAAGTCTCCAAATGATAAAATAATTGGTTCAAAAAAAATTCTGCTATCTGAAATATATACTTTTTTTTTCTATTCCGAAAATGGAAACTGGAATTTTAGAGCATTAGATATATCAAAAAAAAAATCAAAAAAAAAAAAAAAAATCACCGTAACCAGTTTAGTAAATCAAGTTCACAAAAAGGGTACCAAAGCTCAAACACACTACTCCAATAGAGAGATGCGGTTACTGTATCAAGAAATTTCCAGTTTAGTCTTCATTTAGTGTAACAAATTTCATAAATAAAGAGGAATACAATCAATTGACAGATAGGCTATCAAACATCACAATTTATAAGATAGTAAATGATCAGGATTTCAACCCTGCACTAACCTATGGTTACAAACCTTTTTTGACACCTTGTCCACACTTGGTACCACGCCTAATCGTTTTGATCTGTAGTCTTACTATGGCAACTTCAAACTTCAATTGGTTAATCAAGCAAGATCTACTAAGAGGTTTAAAACTATGGTTTGACTTATTGGTAAGATCTATGTACCCCAGCTTCACAATTCAATTCGAAAAAGAATTTTAAAAAAAAGAAATAGATACAGCACAGCTTGAGCAGCAAATGCATTAACTTATTGATAGAATATAAATTTATTAATTTAAGAATTTCAGATCGAGATTGTGCTCTTAATAGTATTGAAAAGAGGAGGTCATTTATCTTATTTTTTACTTTTATTCTAGTACCAATTGTGAGCTAACACTAGTTTCAGCACGGTTAAGTTCTTAATTACTCGATAACTTTTAAATACATCCTTGAAAATATTTAGATTTGGCTGCATAAAATCCTGCTAAGTTAAGTTCCGCAACTATTAGTACTTGAGGTTACTGATGTTTTTTTTATAGTTTCTTTTATCCAAATAACTAATCATATGGCTGCTTAATTGTAATAAACTAATATGTCCAGAATTATTAGTCTTCTTTAAGTTCATAATAATAGTGATAGTGGTGAGAATTCTGGATATAAAAATCCCACAACTTCCCCGTCTCCAATTTATTTTTTTATTAATTCTGTCTCCCCATCAATATCCTCTTCATCCCATTTACACTAAACAGACATTAACAATCATAACTACTATTAACTATTCATAATGAATTCTAAACACTCTTTGGACTTTATTAACGAAAACTCTTCATTTCAATCATTCCAATCTAACTCTTCTGGTGATACTTCTCCAGTTACTTCTGAATTTGGTGATGTTAGCTCATTAAGTGAAAACACCTCCAAATTGCAATTAACTAAACCAGCTGTTGCTTATGATACTATCAATCGACTGTTCACTCATCCAGATTCAAAAACTTTAGTTCCATGGACTAATGAATTTATCACTGCAAATTTAACCATTGAAGATCAAAAACGATTCCAGTCTTTAAATTTACCAGATAATTTCTTCACGCAATTGAACCAATATTCTTTGCAAAATTTTGCTGGTTGCGCATCTAAAAGACAAACCAAAAATCAACGTGAAACTCCAAACCAAAAGAGTCAAGGTCGACCATTCGAAGCTAAAGCTACTATTACTATCAAATTAGTTGATAGTATTATTTCTTTATATAATGTTGCAACTAATGGTAAAGACTCTAAAATCCAACCAATTCATTCTGCTGTTATTGATACTGATGACTTATCTTCTTATGCTACTCATGTTCCAATTCCAGAAACTTCATGTTCTTCTTCATCTTCTTCATCCAAAATCTCAAAACGAACCAAAAGAAAAAATATCAAAAGACCAACTCCTTTAACTAAAGAAGCTGAAGCAACTATTCCAGATTATATTATCAAAAAAATCAAAGATAAAGAAGGTAATGAAACCGGTGAAGTTAAACAGGTTTGGCATTATAAAAGATTAGATAAAGCATTGGAATTTTATTTTAAACAACATGGAGTTACTAATGGCCATGATGTTACCTATTATGAAATTTATAGAACTGCTTCTGGTATGGGTTCTGATATTAGAAATTTATATTCTAATAAAAAAATCTTAAAAATTGTTGCAAGAAGTGCTCCAGAACCAATTGATCATGATATGGTTTATGTCAAAGCTAACTTATGTTATCCAAGGTATAAACGTGATATGACTTTATATATCACTAATGGTAAAGCTCCAGCTAGTTATGCTTATTATACTTCAGAAACTTTATTAGATTTTGAACGAGCGTTTGGATGTGATTTATATGACACTGTTTATTGTTCACCAGATATGTTGGGTTTGAGTATTCTATCACCAAATAAACGAGCAAAAAGTGCATTGTTTTTTGCTGAGAACCATAATCATCCATATGATATGATTAGAAGATTGGGGTTGGGATCTGGTGATACTGAAGATTCAGAGGATACTACTAATAATGAAGCTTTTAAACCTTCTCAAGCTAAAAAACCTTATACTAAAAGTTTGGAAAGAACAATGAAACAAAACTTGCTAAATTATAGAGAAATTGTTTTGAAAAATCAAGGTATTTTGGTTGAAGAATATGACCATTCATTTTTAGAAAAAACCTTGGAAGATTCTACTCCTTGTTCTTCACCATCTCCAAGCAATAATACTATTGCACCACCATCACCAGTTGTTGCTACTCAATTCAGTTTAGCTCAAAGAGATAGTAATTTTATTACTTCTGTTGCACCAAATGATACTGTAATGGAAGGTGATTGTGGTTATGGTTATGGCTCAGGTGATGATTCAGATACTGGTTCAACTGTTGATGAAGCTGAAGCTGCTAATAGTTTATTGAAATTAAATCACTCCAAGTTTTGATTTTTGTATACTCTTAAAAAGTTGTTTTTGTAATTGCATTTTTATTTTATTTATATTTTTTGGGAATTGATTTTTTGATATTATCTTTATGGGATGCTTTAATTTTATTTTACTGTTTTGGTTTTTGTAAATGATTTGTTTTTTTTTCTATGTAATGTTTTTTATCATTAATAGTGATACTTAAGAATTTTGTTTTAGTTTTTTAACTCTGTTTTTTATTTGACGTTTTTTTTTAGTTAAAATTGTAGTACTCATGTTTTCTAATTGTTTATTATTTTTGTATCCATACAATGACTGGCTGAGCTTAATTCACATCTGTTTATCTAGTTTTTATGTTATAATATTGCATCATCGTGACTTCTAGGATTTAATTTCTTTTGCTTAAATTCTTTAGAAGTTCAGGTTTCTTTGAAATAGGCAGTATATGTATTTCGTACTATTGCAGAACTATTTCCAGGGATACAAAAAATAAGGATCTCAAATGTAAGCAATCGAGATTCAAAGTATTGGAGTTGGGCTGCTGAGTTTAGCTAAACTAAAAGTTGGGTATAAATATAAATTCAAGCACAAATAGAATTGAGCTGATTGAATCAATTTCCATATTTTTAATTAACAACAAGAACTCAAAGAACAACCTCCGGCCTTTATAGCCTTTGTTTTTTTATCAAACTTGCTCGAGTGGCCCAGAACAAAATTTTATAAATTGATTGAACTTCGAATTTGAGATAAGCAATGTTCTTTTAAAAATCGATGAAAAAATCTTGAATTACCATGCACGTCGTGAAAATTATTGGCATTATAAGCTGCTAGAGTTGAACCTAGAGGCGTATGCAACTATATCCTAATCAATTTTAAAAAATTCATGCATACATGGGTGGTGGCTGACACCTTGAACACATGCAGTTGTGAATGAAATGTATGCGTGATAATTGTTATGTGGTTTTAAGTTAAAATTGCTTTATTTGAAGTGTGGTAGGGCAGGCTCTGAAGGTTAACCTTAGCACTACTCGAAGCTATCGAGTTAACAGAAAGATCTCGGTAGTAGCTCATTTTGAGAAATTTATAGATAAATTCAACCAACAAAACCATCCGTACGGACAAACAGTTAAACTAGTATCTTATATAGTTTGAAGTTAATTTAGCACCAGCTAGCATGCAATAGATGCTATTCTTGCAACATTTTCAATTCTTTATCGCCATATTCATCAATAATGCCCATATTAACACGTAACTAGGCTATATATAGAAATTCGGGATCATTAAACACTCGTATACTTTAATTTATTAGTTACAAATCTCTTATATATTACTTCTTGCTCAATTATTAACTAATTAAGGCGTGAAACATATGATATCTACTATTGCATTATATTATACTCCATTTATGAGCCTTACCAAGTATGGATGGATGCTGTTATAACAGGTCTGCAAACCAAAAAATATATAGATAGAGCACTAGTGAGCTTACCTGCCAACGGTTTAAGAAATTGAAGTGAAAATCATCATCTTTTTAGAGCAATGCATGATGCGCATGCCCCAATTGCCTAAATGAAATTTAAATCACCCGCCTAAATTACAATCAGTGAGTATTTTTAATTGAGTGACCTACTAAGGTCTTTGAGTTTGATTGAAAAAAAAGAAAAAAGTGCTGTTATAACTTACCAGCTTGTACCAAGAAAGTGGTAAGATCGCGTCCCATAGAATAGTGGTGCTGAATTTAAAGTGACAACATTTGCCTACTTATGGTTAATTTTAGCATGCATGCTCAAAAAGCTGGAGTTATAAGGGTTGGTTGACTTTTACTGCTTTAAATAGCTGAAAGCATAACCTTAACGAAGTAATAAACCCACAAAATTACAATTGTTGCCGTGAAAAAATTTTCTCGAGGTCTCTGGTGTATAAATACTTATAGAAATGTATGGCTAAGATTCTGTCTCTAATAGTTAATTAACAATTATGCTGGAATTATCGGTATTTGGGTATAGTTCTGTATGGCTTCTCATTGTGTAGCTTCATGATTGCAATTGTATTAAATTTTAGATGTTAAAAGTTAGGACAGAGTTATCATTGGGGAGATGATAACTAGACATGTGTAAAGTTTTATTAAGTATTCCAGAATTTATAACATAAAGTCAGCATTAAGTTAATTAACTGGGTAATGATTAAAAATACTATAGTTTGACTACTATGATCGATCAAGGAGTCTCGATCGAGGCCTGGTATTGTATATCTGGGAATCCAGCAGATTCAGTGTGGTATTCATTATTATTAGTATGTATGTTATTTGCGATAGCATTTGAGCTATATCCTGAGATCTCCTTAAGACGAGAGCAGCTGTAGCTCGAGATCTAGCTGTAGTGTCTGGGGTGTGACACTGATCAGTATTTCTAGTATAGCAATTTTGAGACTAGGTCACCAGGAGTAATGAAATATATTGGTGTATAATATATAAATATATCTACTTAGCTATTCATCGACTCTACCTGTAAGTTTTATATTCACCCATATATATATATTGCTAGTGTACATTTGTTAAAGCAGGCACATGTGCACACTGGGTAGAGCGCCAAAAGATACGTGCACATACCTCAAAATTAATTTTAAGTATATGCAATTAGGTATGCATATACAGCTTGTTCAATCCTTACTTAGGGATATGCATGGTAATTATGGGTACTTAATCTAGAGCTAGGTCACGAAATCATTTGAATTCATGTCTCAAGATCGATCTATGAACTATAATCTAGTGTAGCGTGTGTTGCAATATCTTTCAATCGCGCCGCATAGATAAAGGAAAACGTTACCTGAAAGTTGAACTTTCTAAGCATTGTGTGTATAAGAGTTTCTTGATCATAGCAATGTGTGGCAGTACATTTCAATTGAAAGCAATTAATGGTATTGTTTCAAAATTTTAAACACCTGCTGTCATGATCATCACTTCATTATATGCTACTAAGTAACTCAAGATCGGTATGAATTCTCAAATTATTAACTTTGTCAAGTACACGTGTTTAATTACCAGTGATATGCTTAGAGCCAAGTATGTTGAATTATATGATGCTACAATGTATTTCATAATGCTTTACTAGTGTACTCACTCAAATCTATATAATAAGGGAAACTTGATAGTCAAAGCTAATGCCACTAAAATTACGCGTTAACTAGCTTCTGTGGGCTGAAACTTCGTCTCGATCCCGCGTTATACTTCTTATATATCATATATCATGGGTGTATATACCTCAAACTATAGCACTATCTAATATTGATACATGATGTTAGAACTTTTTAAATCTGACAGAATTCCGCTGATATCAGCAGTTACTTCCTCCAGTTATACCTCTTTTGTTCATTTGTTGAACCATTATCGTAATCTCCAAGACCTCATTTACAAATCTAACCACAGAGCATGCAGCCGCATAACGTGAGGCTGAAACTGTTTAAACCTCCCAACGGTTGAACGCGCCAGCACCAAATAATTACAAATTTATTCCTCCTCAACTTTTTTTTCTTTAGCAGTAATATTTCTGTTAGGGAGAATTTTTCGTGTTGAGACAATTGCTGTTCAAGCTTGCATTAACATTTTCACGTGCGTATTTGATAACCCCTTTTTAACTCTAACATCCGCTTGAGTCGTTTGCCCCCAACACAACAACTTTAGATTTATTGAACTTTTTTTCTGACATCACGCATATCTCCATGTCACCCCATTTGAAATTTGAAATTTGGATTTTAAAGTTTGAAATTAAAATCTGAAATTCCAAAAAACTACTTTGATAGATCCAACTTGACAACTACATTTACTATTCACTATACACACCTCTGGTACTAACACACTAATACAGTAATATAATAGAATATGGATTCAGCAGTACCAATTAAAGGAATTGATTTATCATCAATGCTTCGGATTGCACCATTAATTGGTTCATCACTTTCAGCAATGTACGCATATGATCAATATTTTTTTTTAAAAATCTTCTTACATCCTCATATTAAAGATAAATCAGAAATTTTTCCAACATGGTTTGATGTTTTTTTTAGAAAAGGTTTAAAAAATGTTGTAACTTTGAATACTTTCACTGCATCATCTGCCTTAGCTTGTTTAATTCGGACTGATGGTATACCAGAAGATTCACCAGCTAGACAATGGTATTGGATTGGATTGGGATTAACTATGGCACATTATGTATTTGTACCATTTGTTATGTTTACAATTAGAGATATTATTGAGAATAAATCAAAAGGAGAATCTTTAGAAGATTTGAAACGATGGTTAAGAGTTCATTTATTGAGATCAATCGTTGTTGATATTCCTGCTACAGCATGTTTTATATCCGGTACTTTGGCGTGGATCAATGAAAATCAACCTTTAACTGTTACTAACTAGGAACTATAAATTATTTACTTTACTATTCAATATTTATTTACTATTCATTGTTAATTTTTTTGTTCCTTTTTCATACATTAAAAGGCGTAGAAAATTTTGGGACCATAAAGTGTTGATACTTTTTTTCTAAGAATAATAAATATAGTATACTTGGGGGAAAAAGTATTATCACACTTGACCTTGACTTTCAAGTTTTGCCTGCTCTAGAGAAATACCTATCATAATATATTACTGCTATGAGTTTCATAGATAACAATAACGATAATGATATTTGTTCGAAACCGTTCAAGTTAATTCATTCCCCGGATTTTCTAGCTAAATCACATAATAAATCCCCCTTTGTGGCGGCTGCGGCTCATATGGCGACTATTCATAACGTGTTGATCCGGATTTTAAATTCAATAGTTTTACAAGCAGATGGGGTATTTAATAAAGGTACAAAACAAGATCAATTAGATTTTATATGGTATTGTCAACAATGGTATCATTTATTAGCACATCATCATAAATATGAAGAACGATATTTATTCCAACCTATTGAAAATTTAGTTAAAGATCCTTGGTTATTTTCAAATGCTAAATTACAACATAAACAATTTGAAAATGGTTTGAAAATATATCATGATTATATTTATACAAAAAATCTAAATTTTAATCCAAATATTCTCAAACAAATTATTTTTATAGATCTAGCTCCACCATTGATATTTCATCTACATTCCGAAATTCAAGATATTCTGGATTTGGAACATATAGGAATTATATCTGGTAATGTTATTAGACAAACTTTTGAAGATTGCGAGTATATGAGTAAAGGTGCTGCTTCATTGACTAATCATGCTCCATTCGCATTTGGTGGTTATAATAATTTGTTTGAAAACGGATTGCATAAGTTTCCTGAAGGTGGATTAATAGGGTATTTTTTGGTGTGTTGGATTTTTTGGCATGTTCATTCAAGGTCATGGAGGTTTTTACCTAGTAATAGTCGTGGGATACCTAAAAAAAAGTTGCAATTTTAATTTAAAAATTTAAATAGTAGTCTAATAATTACTAAGTATCGATATAAGGAAAAAAAAAAAAAAATGAAGATTAACAAAAACATTGAGATATCCGGACCGATCGAAATGTATCAAGGTAAGCCATTTCTTAATGTATAAGGTATCAGTACGTATGGCTGGCTTTTATAAGGGAAATTTGTTGAAGTCCAAAATTAAGTTGCTCCATTCTTTCGGATGTTTACGATTTGAAAGGATATAAAGCAATTATTCGTGTTATTCGTGTTACTTAAACTTGATTTATTAAAATCTAAATTGGGGGCATATTAGCTCCTTATATAATAAAATCAAACTAAAGCAAATAGGTATGCAGAGTGAAGATGAAACAAAGCAGCATTAAGCTAATGTTCATTACTCAGATAACAACAACTTTATTAACCAATGAACTAGTACACTTACAAGCTAATTGTGCTAATTCATATGCAAATGGTTCTCTTACCGGAGCTACCACTGCAACAAAATTAGCTGATGCTTTCATTATCAATATGTTCTTATAATTATACAAAGGAAGTACTCTAACTATTACCACTAGAGCATGTATACTTAAATATGGTAGCATTTATGAATTGAATGAAATGTTTAGTCTATCAGTTGGAAAAGAATTGAGAGATACTTGAACCAGACTTCCATCCATGACCGGTATACGTCTGAGGCTTGCTTAATTAATATCATTATGATAATAACGCCATTACTTACTCAGATTTTTATGGATTGCAGCAGCCTAGGGTACGCCATGGTTTATCCAAGTAATAGCAATGTGATCTTTTTTAATGATATAATAATCATGATCGATCGATCGTGCCATTCATATATATCATATATCATGATGTATCCATCGGATACACTTTATGCGATCACCTTTGTTATCAACGCATTTAGCAGCCAGCCATTTTATTCATGTTAGCTCAGTTAGAGCACTTATAAGTCCATGGAGCAGTAAATGATAATAAAAATTCATCAGCCTTCAATCAATTATAGCTGAAATTTTTTGCGTCTCCATGTGCACATTAATTTGTCATTCACTTGTTACTCATTCAAGCTAGATTGATTTTATTTTCATTGGCTACCAATATTATATAATATTTGCCAGGCTCCATGGGTATATATCCAATATTAGAAGTATTTCAAATTCTTAAACGTCAGATTTTTCTTCTAAGTATACATATTTTATCAAACTCTTGGGCTGATCAGATTCACATTATATTGGTAATGCTGCTCTTAAATAGCTGATAAAATAACGCTCTACCAGCCAGTCAGTCTACTTACTACCTGGAGCAATTCTAGGGAGGGATCTTATTATAATTATAATAAAGCTCTACAACTAAATAGGAGCTTTAAGCAAAGCTCAATAATTCCTATCAATAGTATTTGATAAGTTAAGCAGAGTAACGATGTTAAATAACGCGATCTGCGCTCGAACGATGATATAATATTTCTATCAACTATCTAATAATTATCTCAAGCTTGAAACATCAGCTATAGATTATAATTAAACCCAAATCTCATATATATCCATGATATTTTATAAATCCTTAAATGAACTACCATGGTACTGGTACAATTGTACGTGTTTAATGGTAAACTCGAAATAGATATATGTATTCGTAGGATCACATAGCTCCTTCTGTGTCCTCTGATGATGCTAATTTCTATAAAATGGACAATCTACTTCCAAAATTTAGTGCTTTGTATGCTCCTTTATAAGTTAAATCGCAAAAGGCATGGGTTCTGAGTAACTATAATATGTATACTATATACGCAAAAGATGAATTAAAAAACTAACCAATTTTCGATAATTATACATTCAATGGAGTTTTCACACGTGCTTAATATAGGGATCAGATCAATCACAGTGAAGCATTAAATGCAAAAAACGTGTTGCCAATTAGATTCCAAATGGTAATATTTCAAAACGATTTAATTCTTGAGCATTAAAAAGGTTTGCAATATGTATAGTCTTTGGGATATTTAGTAACGCTATAACTAAGATCTGGAATGTTTTTCAGCACACGAAAAGCGTTGCGTTCGTGTGTCTGACACCATTTGTTGCTATGTGTATACATGTACAGGTCTTGAATTAAGTTTAACCATTTTATAACGGGCGATGGTTCCCATCTTATTATAAGCAGAAGAAACATCCATGGCTTGTCTATGCCAGCCATAGTTCATAATTCCAATTTCGGATATCTCTATTGTAGATCTAGCCAGGTGGGGTCAACTAAAATAATATCAATAACAGGCACCGTATAGTACCTCAAAAATATCAGTATCGTATTACACTGTATAATGTATATGCCATCATATAATAGCATCTATGGGTGTGATATATCAATCCACAAATATTTATAATGATAACAAAGACAACGTTACGTACTCTATAGTTATAATTTGTGTGCTTAAAAAGTTAATTGAGAACTTTATGGATAGAATAAATCTTGGCAGGGTTTAAATCCTCGTTCAAAACAAACGTGTATCCGTCGATCACAAAGAAAGAAAATAAGATTGGCATCTATTTCAGGTACTGGCTCATTCATCAATAAATAATGTTATTCAAAAATATAATATTTGAGGTATGGTTTATTAACTGTGACATCTACTGGTCTTGAATGATAAATAACTGCAGGTTAAACAATCATTTAATCTGCTGTAACAATTTACTCGGAGTGTGCATAATTTGTGCAAGATATTACGGCACCGCGGCCAATACTAGCTTTCTAGATTAATAAATTGAAGAAGTTACCATGTATCTTCATGTAAATATTGGGGGAGCATAATATTATCAGGCTTTAATGAAAATTGAGAGAGGTTGCAATGGTGTATAGTAGAATTTTGTAAACAATTGAATTTATAAATATATTTCATATTACTGTAAACCTATATCATGGATGGAATAATTAATATTATTCAATGAGATATTTTTATTGATTCTTGAGTTTAAGCTTGGCTATAGTAACAATTATCATTATATATTAGTCAGGCTGGCAATGGGGAGGAGGGGGGGGTGGGTGATTATATTGTATTATCGATATTATTGATAGTCAGATTGTTTTTGCTGTGGTATGCTGAAAATAATACTAATCCCAAGATACGTAAAATACCCCGCTCCAATCTATTTGGTATATACATCACAGAGTTATAGATTGATTTGATAAAAAATATTAATTGTTTTCACTATAATTATAATTAATGTGCTATTCTATCAAATCAGGCTGTGACTAATAAGTCATTTTCCAAATTGAATAAACTTCCCGTTACATCATATCGGTACTCGGTGGTATCAAGCATGGGTGAGCTCTATGATATTGAATCAATTTTAATATTTGGATATACTGTATATTGGGATAGTTACATATATAGTAGCTAACTGGAGCCGTTCGAGATATCAACATTGTTGTATATATGATGTTGACTCTTGATAATCAGATACAGTATTCTCTATAGGTAACTAAAATTTATCACGAATAGCAATCAAACAAATAAACAAGAAAATGCAATCCACCTTTCCTTTTAGTCTAAAGCATGCAATAATGAGAATTGGCCTAGTTAAAATGCTGATATTCATAATAATAATAATATAATCAATTATATATGATATATTATAGGATTGATAGTCAATCATAATCAAGATCAATTAATATCTATATATTTAAAAAATACAGCATGGATTGTTTGTTTTGACCATGGCAGAACCCAACACTGTTATTATTGTTTTTCACTTTCTTATTATTGAAGCTGTATTTTTTTATAGATTAGTCCGAGTAGCAACAATCGAAGAGTAATAATACGGCCTAATAATCAAAATATATGTAATTACTTCTATGGACAATTCTCTCCAGATCTTCAAAATATTGTACGTCTCAGCATCGATAAAAAAAATAAAAAGTTATAGGCCAATCTGCAACTGTACGTATTTCAAATTATGAGTAAATAAAAATACTTGACTAATTAATATATCTATGCCGTGTATATATAGAATTCTAGCAATATAGTATTACAATTGACTATATATAGTATACACAATACTACACTCATGAATGATTGAACTATTAATTGACTAATTGCTGCAATTTTGACCATGATTTACAACTATAACACAACAATAAACCTTCGCTTTTAATTTTTCTATATAAACCTACCTGATATCCTTTAATTTATCATTTTTTTTTTTTTTTTTTCATACTAATTATATATATCAAGTTTTCACAAACAGGTTTTCAAGTTATTAACAATGAAAGGATTAAGCATTACATTATCATTATTAGCTGTACTAGCAGCCTTAGTTACTGCGGCACCACAAGGAGGGGATGTGCAATTAGTTGATGGGGATTATATTAGAGGTGACAATGGTGGTGTCGGTGGAGGGGGTGGTAGTTCAAATGGTAAGTATATAAATTTTCAGATATTGTGTGATAGGTTGCCTTTGATATCGAGTTCTCTATGCTTTTTGTCTGAGATCTGTCTCAACAACTGCATGTACCTAGTGGATCTAAAAGATAGGTCAGTAGCCGCAAAGTATGCGGCGGGGTACCTATTCTTTAAATGGGTTACTAGCTAACAAGCATCAATAAATATTTAAAGAATTCGAGTCACAAGCGCACAAATAAACACGAAACATATGCAGAAGAATAATTATTCTTTTATTTACATCAAGTAAATTTCAAGTATACTAACCAATGATTTTAGCTGGAGTAGGTGATGGTGGTTCCGGCGGTGGTGCAGGAGGTACAGCTAACTCTCACACAAGCATCGCAAGTAGCAACAACAATAATAACAACAATAATGGTGACCATTGGACACCACACTCTCCACCAAGATGGATCGATCCTTATGGTAACCACGAACCTCTTGCTGCTGGAGGTGCAGGTGTCCCAGCAGGTCCACCTGATTCTCAATTGGAATCTGCACAACCTTACTAAACGCCAAAGTGTTTAGTGGGAGTTGGTACTCATAACCTTTTGAATACATAAATTATTAAGGATTGAAATATTGCAATTTCCAAGATGTGCTACAATGGATTAACTGATAAATATTAAAGAAATTTATAGTTGAAGTTTAAATATCTTAATGGGTACACGAATTTGGATTGTATAGAATTTTTTTTATGGGTTAATTAACAATTGTTGGTTTTATGAGATCAATCTGATGCTTATAGTTATATAAATATTTAATAATACATTCTTTTTCAACTATAGATCTATAGTCGAAATATTATTCCGGGCTTTGAACATGATCATTCTTTAGTCCTTTTTGTATGCATGGTAATATATATTAAAATAAGAATTATTGAAGCCGGATATGAATGGTCAAATATATATATATGGTCATCTTCCATTGTAATGGTTTATATATAGTTAGACCTATTTAAAGTTTTAATATATAAAGTGGGATAATCAACCCTCGCACCCACTATATATATCATGGCAGTTACATAGTTTTCAAAGAAAAAAAAATAAGCCTGAATTTTACATGTGCACAGTAAATTATAAGTACAAATTTTACAATAGAGTTTCAATATTTGGATATACTGAGCGCGGTATCTAGAAGCAGTTTATGTTTCAAGCTTTTAAGCATCGAAAAAGGGATTCAGAATAATGTCTTAAGTCCACATATATCTCAGCGGTAGAATAGGCTGGTACCAGTCAACTTATAATTAATCGATCGCAAACCTCTTGGTCCCCTATATATACTTAACTATTTATATGAGGATATCTTCTAGCCAGTAAAGCTATGAAAATTACAAGCTTAGCAATCCCCCTAAGATCTTAAGCAGAATTCCATCACCCAGAAATATAATTTTTGCACTCCCCGGTAGGTATAACAAGCATAATCTCATAAAATATACTCAATTTTTCAGTTAATTACTGGAATAGTAAGTAGATTTGTTTGAGTGATCAAGTTCAATAAAAAGGAAGTGCATGCAGCTAGTTTAAATTTTTAGGGGCGGGTTTAGATATGATTTTAGTGTGATGTTGTAATATCGAATTTCTCGATCGCATCCATCGATCGATTCGAAGATCTTTCATTATTATCCATAATCCCTATAGGATACATTGCAAATATTTCTTTTAAAAATATAACGTATGTATACTATATATATATAGCTACATATGGCGATATATACTGGAGGAAAAAACGCGTTAAAATTTTATGCATACGTAATCACATATTTGCTTTAAAAGTGTTAATTAATTCCGTCAACCCATGCGTTTGGGACCACAAATATCAAATTCTACTTAATTAAATTTACAATAATTGTTTCAGACTTACTTCCCCGATATCGAAATGGCCCCCTTTTGGTTTTATTGATAAACATCTGTTCACCTATAGGTACACTGCAGTAGTCCAATAAACCTAAATCGCAGCACTGTTTTAGTAAAAATTGATCCTTCAAATTGAATATTTGAGTATATATCAGCGGCTTATGCTTAAAAAAACAGACACTTCTTGAAGAGAAATAACTAACCCCACAATATCACCAGAATACAAATTAATCGATCCACCATTGCAAACATTTATATAATAAAGCTAAGCATATATATATATATATATATATATATATATATACTATCATACCGATCCATAAATTGAACGATGAATTAAACTAATTGCGACAGCCTTATTCACTGCAAAAAGTACTAATATACGACTATTTCCAAGTGCTTTTATTCAAACTTACGCTCAAAGGTGCTCTAAGTTCAAATTAAGATATATTACGCGTAAAAATAATTTCCATTGACACCCTTAGTTGCGGTAACCCCTGAGCTATGCAGCTCAAAAGTTAAACCTTGCGCCCGGAATTTTTCTGACATTCTGCAGCTGTAAATTGTGAACTACCATCGCAAGCACTAATGCACTCAGATTCAAATGATGCAAGCATGGGTTACTATATATATAGGATATATATGTAAATATTACGTGCACCATGGTAGGCTATCTCTGCATGCTAAACTCTACCAGTAATCGGTGGTCAAGACGCGTCGAAAAAATATTTTTTTATTGACAGTTTCTATGGTTTATAGGATATTTGAGCTTAAACTTGCAGAAATAAATTGAATCCTTTAGATTTCCAGGGTTTCCTATCGATCGTTATGCTTATTAATTTGTATTTTTTTAGTTAGTTTTAAGGCTGTTCGATTTTATTTGTTATGGGTTAAAAACTGATTGGTAGTCATGGTGATTTACCAGATGACTACCATTATAGCTTAAAACTCGATTATGTTGAGTGGTACCAGGTAGAACTGGATACTATGGTGATTTATGATTGTTCCATGCATGCATGGTCGAACCTGTTTGCTACCCTGTTTTAAAGATCGTTTATTGCTCTTGGCTTGGTGCTGTTCAAATATATTGTTGAGCTACTAATCCTTTGTGTGGATAGGGAGTGCGTTGGTGCAGAATACTACAGCTTACAACGTGATAGTGGGTATTAAGTGCTTGAATTAGAAATAATCGATAATTATAAACATGGTACTAATGGACTTTTATCGATCAGTGACTATAGTTTTGCTGGCAGATAAAAGTGTATACATGCAAGACTTATTACAGTAAAGAGAACTGCAGGGATCTGACTACGCGTTATACATATATTTTCTATCTAGAAAGACTAAGGTCAATATGAGCTTAATTAATTACATTTTGTATTGTCAATTATAAGGGAGTTATTTATCATGAAGCATGATTCTACAGTCCTGTGCGTGAGATTAGAAATATGCCCTAAAACTTAAACACAATCTAATTTAGCCGATAATCGCTCAATTACTTAATCGTAACACCCTGGATAATTTTGTTAGCAAATGCCTGTAACATATCCATAAAATAATTTTCTCGGGGTTTGACTATTTAGATCGATACCATGTAACTTTAGTCCTATTATTCCAAACTGTTAATTATTACAACTGAAAAAAAAAATTATCATCCCGATCAGACTTCACACCACTATAGCTCCGAGTTATTGAAAGTAACAACTCAATTTTACCAGAATGCTGATTTTAACGCATTCTTCATGATTCCATTGCAATTGTCATTGCAAAAAATCCTGAAGATATTGTGCACTTTAACATATTAGCGCAAGTTTCTGAGTAAGTTATCAGATTTTATCTTTAAACAATTCGTACGATACGATGGTATAGAAAATCCTAGCTACAATGAAACATTCTCCATGGATAATTAGCTGCTGCTTCTATATCTGCTGTCATATCAAATATCTGTAGTGATAGTAATAATAGATTGATCAGGTGTAATTAATGATATCTACAAAACCACATAATAATTATAAACTTTGAGTAAGGCTATATTTACTTTCAAAGTGGATAACCTATAGCTAATTGTTGGTTAAAAACTCGCACATTATAATTAACAGTCCATGGATATTGAATTAGTCAGAGTAAAAAAGGATGCAGCCCATTAGCATGGATTATTGTAATTAAATTTTCGGGGATAAAACTTCTCAATTTTTTAAGCAGACAAGCAACACTTTCTCATACTCTAGTATCCTAATTAAGATCTATCAAAATAACAAAAAGGAAGCATTCTTCATTATTGATCACCATTAATTGTCACGCTTAGCAATTTTTAAAGCAACACGCCTGACAATAAAAATGAAAATTTCACTAAAACACGGTTGTATGGATCGAGAAATCACATAATAGAACGCTTAGGAACAAAATGATCGACAAAAATTCTAAAGTCCCTGAACAATGGATATGTCTACCCGAAATCACACAAATTCAGAATAACTAACTATAGAGAGAGAGAGAAAAAAAGCAACCCCCTAGATTAACCTCATCGTTCACATTTTTCATTAATCTATTATTCCTAAAACAAAAATAATATAAATATTCAGCCAATTCATTCGATTTGTTATCAAAATTTTTATTGACCTTTTTTAATTCAAGCAAATTTGTTTCTAAACACATACTAACTAACTTACAATCCACTCGTTAATATTTTTAACCTTTTTTGAAAAAAATGAAATTCTCTGCTACTTTAATTGCTTTAATCGCTTCTCAAGTTTTAGCTGCTCCAACTCCAGCTAACGACTCCACCTTAAAACACGGTGATAATGGTGGTGTTGGTGGTGACGGCGGCTCATCAGCTCGAGGTGGTGATGCCTTATTGATTGGTGGTTCATCAGGCTCAGGTGGTAATGGCGGTGATGCTGGTGGTGTCGCTAACACTAATGTCCACAAATCAGCTCAACAACAAGACACTGGTTCTTTGATTGGTAAAATCTTAAAGAAACGAGCTAACGACTCAACTGTTAAACACGGTGACAATGGTGGTGTTGGTGGTGATGGTGGTTCAGCAGCCAGTGGTGGTTCCGGTTTATTACTAGGTGGTTCATCTGGTTCAGGTATGTATATATTCTATTTTACATTTATTTGGAAACTTTTTACTAACAAATTATAGGTGGCAATGGTGGTAACGCCGGTGGTGTTGGTAACACTAACGTTCAAAAATCAGCCCAAGAACAAAACACTGGTGGTTTAATTGGTGCTTTATTAGGAAAACGAGCTAACGACTCAACTGTTAAACACGGTGACAATGGTGGTGTTGGTGGTGATGGTGGTTCAGCAGCCAGTGGTGGTTCCGGTTTATTATTAGGCGGTTCATCTGGCTCAGGTATGTATACCTTTCTTATAACTTTTATTATGAAATTTTACTAACAAATTATAGGTGGCAACGGTGGTAACGCTGGTGGTGTTGGTAACACTAATGTCCAAAAAACATCCCAAGAACAAAACCATGGTGGTTTAATTGGTGCTTTATTAGGGAAGCGAGCTGATGATTCAACTGTTAAACATGGTGACAATGGTGGTGTCGGTGGTGATGGTGGTTCATCCGCTCGAGGTGGTGACGCTTTATTAATTGGTGGTTCATCAGGCTCAGGTGGTAACGGTGGTAATGCAGGTGGTGTTGCAAACACCAATGTTCAAAAATCCGCTCAAGAACAAAACACTGGCTCATTAATTGGTGACATTTTGAAGAGAAGCACTAATGATCGAGAATCAACTCAAGATAGCAGCAGTGGTGGTTTATTAGGTGGTTTATTGTAAACTATTTATTTAAATTTCTTTACTACTTATTTATTCTGTTGTTTTTCTTTCTATTCTTCAAGTGTTTTATTGAGAAAAGTTGAGTTATTTTGCTTAGCATTTTTTTCTTCATGATTTTATTATTATGTATATTCTGGTTTTATATTGTGAATATTCGTAGCATAAATTATTATTAATTATTTAAAATTTTTCTTACTTTTGTTTGTAGTTGTTGATTTTGGGCATTTGAACTGATTTGTGGATTTCGTAACATTTTTTATAGTGATTGCCACAAATTTGGGTATAAGGGTTTGGCATATTTACCATTCTTGACAAATTATTGCATTAAGTATGGATATAATTGTTAGGCTCGAAATCGTTAAAATGAGCATCAGCCAGTTTTTTTTTTTAAAAAAAATTTGGCCATTCAGTTCTATCCGTCCCATCCTGCCATGGCACGTGGTAATACTTGAAACTATGGCGAGTTTTCTCGAGGCTAAAATTGTAACTGTCATCGTGATATACAAATTCCATCTGCAGTAATCAAAAAAACAGCCCTACCATGGTGTAGATTTTTATTCAAGCCTTTTTATTACTAACTTATGATTTTTACAGTGCACTGCTTGATCTACCATGGCAGTTTCTATGGCGATCACAAAGTATTACATTTAGAGAAGTCCAAAAAGGGGCACCCCTGGATTATGGATCAGCATTAAGTGCATTATCCCTGTCAAAAGTTTTTATAAAAGGGTACTCAAGAATGGCACTGCCAATGCAGTACCTTATTATAAATGCTTAAGGTTCATGCTTGTAGACTGCAATATAACTCTTCAGGCATGAATATGTCTATAAGCGGTATTCTATCATTAAAGTTAAGTGGACTGAGCAATGACAGTTTGTTTGACGTGTGCACCTGCATCATGATATATATATAGTTGACAGATCATTTTTATATTGCAGATATCGTGATATTTTGTCTCACTGCTCCGCATGCTTCACATATAGCTGGATTTGGATGTAGCCCAAGCTCTGGAAACCAAGCAGAATTCTATTTAGCTTGTTTAAAGTTACAATGATAAGTTACTATATATCGAACACCCTGAGATTTATTAGAGCACCCATTTTGTGTAACCAAAGTAAAGTACCTGTGTGCTATCAACATATGAGCTACATCTGCTATTAGGTCAGCTTTCCTGCCTGGAGCGCCGGCTGAGTTTAAGAAAAATTGCTTTATGTGAAGTTAAGTGTGTATTCCGAATATATGGGTAGAAGCAAGCTGATCGACGATTGAGTTATAGTAGCAGCATGCAGTTTCAAATAATTTTTGAACTCTATATTCTAATTGAAAAAGCATTATTTCCAAAGATACGATGTGCGGTTGAATAATTTATATGTACAATTTAAATTGGTAATATATAAGTGATTTTGGATCATTATGCGTGAATGTCTCATATGTTGCTCGAAAAAAGATATCAAGAAAAAACGTGCAATTCGAAGTAGTGTTTTACCAAGGTTGTTCGAATTTTGCTCACAAATCAGAAAAATTGATCACTCGAGTAGTCATTATATCTTGAACCTAACTATTAATTGTGTACACAGGTGAATATATTTAAGTTATATTACAACTGAAGATATTTTTCGACAACCATTCTACTGTAAAGTATGAGATAAAATTTGAATATATATTTGTTTATAAATAGAATGTGGATAAATTGTTATTTAGGCAAATATTGGCAATAACAATGGTTGATAAAGTAGTTGCGCATTATTGTGACTATTGATTATTATTATCTACAAATTCAATTCAAATGCGCCATGTGTCTCACTTACACCTCCTTATTCAAAACTCGTTATCAATATTGTAGCTTCTTGAAATCTAAAGTTAAACTTTAAATTGACATTATACATCCCATTCGAAGATCTATATCGATTTTAAGTGTACTTGCTATAGTACGTGAGAGTAAAGCTAAGTAGTTGTATAAAAAATCAAAAGTTGATCTATCAGATGCGAAAGCCGTACACACGTATTGAATCAATTCCAGTTGATCAATTTGATAACTCATCAATTAAAGATTCTGGAACATCAATTGAGCACCGCCATTAAGTATACAAAGTAGCTATGTTGTTTGTTCTATTTTTCATACGGCATCATACACAATTATGGGCTAATTTATTGTAATGAACTATGAGGGCATCAAGTAAGTACTCCAGTATGCAAAGCGTTTAAACAGGAGCAAACAATTTATAAACTTACTTATATATTAAAGAACCCCATTCAGGCTCAACTGTTAGAATTCGTTGTATTGGTAAAACTTATGAGCCTGAACAGTTTGAGATTGAAACTTACAAGCCTTCTTTATCATAGAAAATATTTATTAGTCAATTGACTTAAGAATATAAATCCACATCAATGGTATCTCTTAGTACGTAATTCAATGGCTGATCGCTCTTTTGCCAATATTATCATATAAATACGTGCATTAACTTTAGCTGACAAGCTTGGATAGTGTTAGCCTCGCCATGGCAGCAGTTTGACAAGGGATCTTTTTCACAGCTTCTTGAAAAGGCCTAAAAAGAAAAAAGGAGATGAAGCAGATGCTTTTGAAAGAAATATAAAGCCATTAAAAAAGCTAAATAATCAACAATTTAGCTTTAAGGATCCTGCTTTAATTTATTATCTAGCCTTATGTAGCAAGTTCTCGCTGGTACTTTAAACCATGTCAGGTATACCATTTAAATAGATATAACTTTTTACAGTAAGTAAAACAATTTTAATCTCACTTTATAAGCTATAGTTGTAACTTTTAAATCAAAAAAAAAAAAAAAAAAAATCGGCGATCTTATTGAAAAATGGGGAAATATTATACCGACCATGGCCATAATTTTTTCACACCAGCTGTAACTTGATTCGAAACGAAACAGCCACGCGACTAAGAATTCTCTGCAGATTTTACACATATTAGTACCAGATTTTTGAAAGAAATCGATGAACCGTAGAATGCACTGGCTCGATTACGTATGCTGATAAAGGATCAATGAGGTATTGCGTGTTTGTTAATATTCCCGCAATATTAATGCGACAGCAAGTTTTGTTCTAGTGGATTTCAGTGCCTGAGTGTATACATCTTCAGTAATCATGCGGATGAGAAGTTTGAGTGAAAATTTCATTCTAGGTGTAAACAAACAAGTCGCCTTATTTTGATAAATATATTCACATTTTGATCAAATAGCAATATCTGCACCTTAGGCGGCAGCTGTGTAGTGGAAGTAAAATCAATGAAGGGCTCAATATTTTGTAAATGCCTAAATCTACAAAGAATCGGTTTAATTGATTTTTCAAGACATTTTGTTTATAAATCGGATATAGTTGAAACCAGTCACTGATATCTATATTTATCCTTATAAGTGATTAGAGGCCTTAGCCATCTTCACTTTTTAACGGTAGAGACAAATAAAGATATTTTTCTAGATTATTAGGCTGATAAAGTAACTATAAAATTTTAACTTCTTTATCATGATGACACTTTGATACTTTGGATAAAAGATACACCCAGCACCGACTACTGTTATATATACAAATCTCCCATATCAGTAATTTCAAAATGCAAAAAAAAATTCTGTTATCCTAATTTCTTTTTTTAAGGTACCAATTTCAGTAGCCCACCCAACCAGTCCCTTATTTTTAACCATTTTACCACTAGAATTTCCCCCCTTTACCACTAAATTCTTGATAAATTTTTCTTTTTATCACTATTTTTTTTTTTTTCTGATCTTTTTAGTCCGTGTAGAATAACTACCAAAACAAATAAAAATTTACCAACCAGTTTTACCTGATCGATTGTATAATAATAAATTTGGATGCACAATTATGAAAAAACTATAAAAAGAACCTTAAATCCCTTTAATCTTCTTGGCAATCCTTTTTCTCTTTCCTATTCATCAGACATATTAATTGATAAAAACACACAAAAATGAAATTCACTTCTACTTTATTCGCTTTAACTGCTATTACTGCTTTAGCTGCTCCAGCTCCAGCTAAGGACTCAACTGTCAAACACGGTGACAATGGTGGTGTCGGTATGTTTCATTATTAAAACATTGTTCATGCAAAAAAAAAATGACGCGTCGAGGAAATTGGTGCAAAAACTAATCAAGCGGTATCAAAACTGCAATGAGGAAATCGATGCATCCATATCTTCAATGTTATTATTGCATTAAAAAAAAAAACAAAAAAATCAAGAACAACAAAGCTAACAAATATTAGGTGGTGACGGTGGCTCAAGTGGCCGAGGTGGTGATGCCTTATTGATTGGTGGTTCATCATCATCAGGTGGTAACGGTGGTGATGCTGGTGGTGTTGCTAACACTAACGTTCACAAATCAGCTCAAGAACAAAATACTGGTTCAGTTGCTGGTTCCATCTTAAAACGAGGTGGCAGTCCATTAGATTTGGTCACTGGTTTATTGGGTGGTGGTAAATAAGTTTCTAATTCAGAATGAGTTATCATTATGTTCTTTTGTTTAAGAATAGATGAGTTATTTCAGAAAAAAGAGAAGAAAACTAATTGACCTAAAAAAATTATTTAATTTTTTGTACTATTTATATTTGCTATTTAATTGTACTACTTTTTATTTATAGTTTATTATTTTCAACATTCGTACCGTCTTTGTATTGAGGCCGGCTCATTCGTTATAGTCAATTCTATAGTTATTTGTATTTATCGCAGTTTTGGA
Source organism: Blastobotrys buckinghamii (nom. inval.) (assembly GCA_030579975.1). Lineage (NCBI taxonomy): Eukaryota > Fungi > Ascomycota > Dipodascomycetes > Dipodascales > Trichomonascaceae > Blastobotrys > Blastobotrys buckinghamii (nom. inval.). The sequence goes on from JAKTSB010000141.1 coordinate 44,090, forward strand.
TTCTGGTATTGTGCATTTTATGAGGATAATTAGTTTGCTCGAATGGATCTTAAGTTGTAATGCAGATTCTGGTTAGATTTGATCTGTTGAAAGCATCAATCTTGAATGGAGCAATTATAATTGATTAGCAGCTTTTATTGAATTTGTGGCATGCAGCTTAAGAATTGAGAATTTGCAATATATATAGGTATGCTAGTTAAGGCAGCTTGAGAACTTTCATTTTCATCATTTTCATCATTTTCATCAATAGGTACTTGAGTTTTATCATTATAATATTCCAAAGAGTTCCCAATCTTTTAATACAATTTTTGGTACTGCCGTGCTTCTTTGCAATCATGATTGTTGCCCAGTAGTGTAGTTAATATGATCAACATATACTACTTTAAGTTAGTAGAGTGTTATCAAATGTAAAATTTAAGCTAATTGATCTCGAGAATTTCAACCATCATGAGAAACATCCATGACTGCCACAGGTATGCAATGTATAAAAAACATTTTATTTATTTCAATATTTAAAATACCATTTATAGCTAATTTTCTCTTTTATAGATATAGTTCCGACTTTTTGTTATATTAATATATTAATTTTAAATATTTTAATTTTTGTGTGAAATTGTACTAGTAGCTTTGTACATAATATTGTGTAATGGACAGCTAGATAGAGCTCGATCAGCATATGTATAAATAGTATACTATAGAAATCTTGACATTTGAAAGAGTCTTTGAAAAATCATTAATAATTAATTCATTAGCTCTAGATCTTGAGAGGAAGTTCAAGTTCAAATTCTATCTTAATTAGCTAGTGATTTAATTGACTCTGCTACTATCAAAACTATATATACACGTGGGGGTCTCAAATTTATAATGACATGGATGATTTAAAATTGTAACAAAACATACTTACTCATTAAAGCAATAATAATAAGTATAAAAAATTAGCATCTATCATCTGATTTTACCTGGAATGATTAAATTTATAACTACAAAATAAATAATAGTTAATTTATATTAATATTTTCCAGGATTATATTAATGTGTTGATTTTTCAGTTTTTTTGTCACCTTTTTTTTTTACCGCAGCCAGCTGCAGCTCATGATTTCCCGGTCCGACATAAATTTGTTATTAGCACATTAACACATTTAAGCTCATTATAACTATAATTATTGACTTTACAGATTTTATTAAAGACTGAATATAAATTAAAAATTGTCCTAAGATATAAATCTCATATATATAACTAGATAATATCAAATCATCTATTGAATGGCATTTTCTTTCTCAGCTACTCTTTGCTTCTCAATATCCAACCAATACTTGAAAGTGTCAGTGTCATCTTTGAACTTACTCAAATCATTCCAAGGTTTAGGATCCCCAATATAATGAATATTTTTAACATTTTCCTCAACCCAAATATCTTGATGAATAATTTTCAATGTCTTTAATGCATTATATTTATAACTTAACCCGATCCATTTACCACTCAAAACTTCAGATATTAGTTCTTGATCAGAAAACTTGTATTTAGCAGGTTTATCACCATATAATAACTCCATACATTTATTATGAACCGTAGCATTTGGTTTTAATACCATTAACCCAGCATTCAACATTGAAATTCCATAGGATGAGTCTGGGCCCAGAATTGATAAGTCCGAGTGCGTTGAGACAGAAAGAGGATATGGGGAATTTGCTGATGAAATTGAAGATGCTGAAGACATTGGTGAGGACATAGTAGTGGTATCAGTTGAAGAAGATGATGGTGGTGATTTTGGTGTAATCTCGATACCACCTTTTGCAATTAATGGTGTAGATGTGATTGTGTCAGTTGTAGCAAATTGAGTGTATGCACAGTTCTCTGGAACCCAATTGCTTGGGTATTGTGGTTTTCTATAAGGATTGCAAGTACATACATGACAAGCAGCTACTGGTACATCATTAGTCAGTTTCAACTCTTGCTCATTAGATAACAATTCATCTATGTTTTGTAAAATGATCATATCAACATCTAACACTGCTAATCTTTCAAATTGTGTCAATCCAAATACTTGAACTTTTGACCAGGCTTCATGAAACCTTTCATCTCCATTAATAAAATCTGGTAAATGTGTTGGTAATAGTTTTGGAATCCTTAGTTTATAGATATCCAATTTATTCAACTCTTTATGGCATTCTTCATCCAATGTATCTGTATATAACAAAACAAATGGATACTGAGTATTTGTTTTCCTTAAACTATAAATTAATGTAATAATACCTTGTAAATAATCTTTGTTTGTTAATAAAGCAGCCCATACCTTTTTAACTGATGGTGGTGGTAGATTTTGAAAAGACATTGAAAAATTTTGCAAGTTGTGTGCTGACAAAATAATGAGTTTTGTTGACAGTTTTATATAATCCAAAAACAATTGAACTTAAGACCGATATAAAGTATATACGATAGGATAATAGTAATAGGCTTTGATAGTATATATTGCTGATTAATGTTAATACGACGTGTGTGTGTGTTTCGTTGCTTGTAACTTTGTTCTATTCATATAGCAATGGGCCAGTAACAATGAGTCTGAGAGTGAATTTATGCAGAACACTTAGCGAAATTTCCGAGAGTGATTGCTTATTGTAGGTAATATTGTTTTGATACTCACAAGTATTCTTTCTGTGAATAAAATAGTACTAGAAGCTTATTTTTCGGTCTGGTTAATCCTTAAATTTCTAGATTTGAAAGAAAAAAATTCTAGAATTAATTAATTTATGATTTGGAAGGGCAAGCAAACAACACACATTTTTATAGATATAAAATATCTTGTCTCTCCTGATCTGTTAGTTGTACCTGCTCGCCCGAGATCAGGCTGGGCTGGGCCCGAGGCTTTTAAACCGAATGATTTACTAAACATTATTTGCATAAAAAAACATGACATAAATGCTGTCAAAAATGCATCGAACAACAACTGATCGGTCTCTATAAAATGCTGCTTTTTTTTTTTAACTAATAACAGACCATGATGATTTGATTTAATAATGAAAATTATATCTAGATACTGTCATCAATCATGGAAAGCTAAGAATTACGTGTAATTATATATAGCGCGTGCTACGGATAACTTTTCATCTAATACTATAGCTTGCTCATTGTTTCTTTAATTGTTCTATGTAATGCGGCGCTCAAAAGACAATGCCGATCGTAATGGCCAAGCGATGTTTAGGCAGGTTAAGGCCAATCCTGATTTCCCTAATTTTGAACGCGTAGCAGTTCTAAGAATCAGCGTTGAAATGAATTCCCGGGCCGGCCGCGATTTAAATTCTTCCTCCGGCGGGGGGCAAACCCCAAACCCTTTCAGATTCAGATTCACCACAGGCTATCAAATGTAACCGTTAAACGCTAGAACCTAAAACCAAAAATATTGGGATCAATGATCCATAATTCGACACACGACACATTATTATCACCAAAAAAAAAAAAACAATTCAAGATAATAAAATGTCAAACTTAGTGGCACCACCGAGGACCAGTAGACTCTCCAGTGAAAGTACCAGTACGGTAGATTCATATCATAGCAATGCAGACCATGCAAGGCGAAGGCTAAGAGAATTTTATAAGCTACAAGAACGCACACCGACGACACAATCCTTTGACGATTCATCGGGATCGAATAATAACAGTCCTGGGAGTGGTTCAGTTAATAATGACGACTCAGACGATGAAGATTTTAGTACTAACGATGATTATGAACAAACAGATTTAGATAATGGGATGGAAGTGGATGAATTTGTAGAAAAATTAAAAAAAAATAGTGATATGAAACATTTAATTAAACATGAAAAAGCATTAATACAGCAATTGGGGATTCTGAATTCAAAGAAAAAAGCATTAGTTTATAATAATCATAATAAACTTATTATTGCGAGTAATACATTGCAATCAATGAAAAATGATCAACAAGAACAAAGTAACGACTTAGATCTAAATGCATTAAGAAAAAGTATTAACAACATTTCATCAATATCAAAAGAAGCAGGTGATGTTATAACTAAAGACCCTATAGAGGCAAGAAGTTTCCAAGAATCAATACAAGCTAAACAAGCTGCAAGATGGGTTCTAAGTATAGAAAAACAACTAACAAGTTTAAAAAATCAAAATAAACGGACCGAAGCAATTGAACAAGGTAATCGAGCAGTAAAATTAATAGATGCATGGATAGAAGCAAGTGATGATGGAGATCATAGTATAAAAGATTTATCAATAATTAGAGAGAGATGTGCAGGTATGCTTAGTGTATTATAAAGTTAGTCTATTGTTGAATGGACTATATATAAAAATATACAAATATATTCTAAAAAATTAAATAAAACTATACACAATGTTGAATCGTAAACTTCGTTAATAAAAAATGCTAAATATATATAAATAATTAAAACATAAACAGTTGATGTTTTATGGTTAGTAGTAATAAGAAAAGTGTAACGAACACTTATAAAGATTTGAAAACTTCAAAAATTCCCAAAGGATTTTGGAAATCGTTATGAACAATGTTAATTAACCACCAGTTATTAACAACAGAATCTAAGAGTTCCCTTGATGGACTTTTTGATTCAAAACAATGTGCCCATTCTGATCCTAATCTGAAAGCTTCATCTTTCCATGCTAAGAAAGAGATTTTTTCAACAACAGTTGGTTGAATAACTTCTTTACCTGGATAAATACCCCAAGTAACAGCGTTTGGACCATCAATTGGAGAATTGGATCTTAAATCACCTGCATCATTAACGGCGTAATAAGTAATATCAGAATCTTTTTCAATGATTTCAATAACTTTATCAATCTTATCTGGACTAATGAAACATTCCAAATAAGCCTTTTGATAAACATACCCATTTGATGGACCCCAACCATGAACTGGATGATTTGATCTAACACCATTAACTGCAGGTTGACAATTAATAGTTAAAAATCCTTTATTATTCAATTCGATTAATTGAGATTTGATTGATTCAGTTTCATCACTAATTGGTTCATCTGACCATGGTAAACATTTTAATTCACTAGAAACATATTGAGCAAATAATTTTCCCAAATCTTCAACATTGACTGGATTACCCCATAATTCTAATGCTTTTTCTTTGGTATGTTTCATTAAAACACCATAAACTTCTAATTCACCAAATGCAGGAGATCTAGAATCACCCCATCTACCATTTGGAAATTCATCCCAATCTTGAGTTCTATTAACATATGAATGTTTTCTATGTTTCCAGAAAATTGGTCTAACAGTTTCTTCTTCTCTACCTAAGGCTAAAGATTGTCTCCATGGTAAAGGTGGGTTCTTTCTATCGGCATTAACCAATCTTGGTGTTGGAGTTGGTGCATTTTCCAAAACCCCCAATCTATCCAAAACCATAATGGTAGCTTTTTCAAGATTCATTGTATAAAAATGTAAATGAGTAATTAATCCAGAATCTAACATTTTTTGACACATTTCAGCAACCAATTCCGTACCCTTTTGTCGAACGGCTGCGTCATCACCTTTAATTGGTTCTAATTCGGCCAAAAACTTTTCTGGGACATTAATTTCACACCAACTTGCTCTTCTCATAAAACTTGCATAAGTAGAAATTGGCATAATACCTGGAATAATTGGAACAGTAATACCAGCTTTTCTACATTTACGAACCCAATTTAAAAATCGATCAACATCATAAAACATTTGGGTAATAACAAATGTACCACCAGCATCACATTTTTCTTTCAAATAAGTAATTAATAAATCTTCATCAGATTCTTCTGGATGACCTTCAGGATAACCTGCAACCCCAATATCAAAATAATCACCATAATTTTTTCGAATATATTTAACAAGATCTGTAGCATAAGAAAACCCATCTTCAGTTGGTTTCCATTTCCCATCAGATGATGCATGGGGAGGATCGCCTCTTAAAGCCAAAATGTTTCTACAACCACTAGCATGAGCATCTTTTAAAGCATTTTCAACTTTTTCTTTTGGCATACCAGTACAAGTTAAATGCATACAAGTTTCTAACCCAATAACAGATTGAGCATTGGAGACCATTTCCAATGTTAAATTGGATTGACGACCACCAGCATTCCAAGTAATATCAATAAATTGTGGACCTAAATCATACATACGATCCATACGATCGTAAAGATTTTGAACACCTTGACTAGTTTTTGGTGGGAAAAACTCAAACGAAAAAGTTGGTGTATTTGAGACTTTTTGAGCTTGTTGGAGCTTTTCAGATACTTTCATTCTTTTATTTTATTTAAATTAAAAGAGGGACAAAAAAAAAATAAAAAAAAAGAGTATGTGAAAAAAGAAGGAGGATTGAAAATGTTATAATCTGAATAAATCTTGTCGATAGTATTTTTTCTTATTCACCAATTAGTCACTATAGAGCGCTTTTGAGATAACGGTTTTTGCCTTAAGTGCTCTTTTTCAATTTTTGGTGGGGTGAAATTTCATCCTGTCTCAGTTGGTCAGCGCTTGAGTAAGAAAAAAAAGCTTGAGCGTGCGGTGGCTTACAATTTAGAAAGCTTAAGCGGCGATAAATTTAAGGGGGATAATAATATTGCAATGATGGTCTGCTTGCGCGAGAGTCAATTCAAGCGGTACTAACACAATCTGCTTGTGAAAGGTGTTAGATAAGCTTAAGTGATTCAAGATCTTGGGTTAAGCTTGGTTTAATTTAATCCATAGAAGATTGTGGGCTTCTCATTCGCCACAATTTCGCGCCGTTATCGGGAGGTTTTTGATTATCATGTTTCTGTGCCACTATTTCTACCTCTACCCATTTTTATTGACCCAGTTCCTCCTATTTGAATATAAGCTGGCAAAAGTTTGGAGTCATCTTGATGGTATACTGAGGTGATTTTGATGATATTTCTGTAGCCATAAAATAGTTAATTCATATATTGAGGTTAGTGGTTTTATAATATAGTGATCAAATTTTATTAGTTGGACTCTGATTGTAAGTCTAAGGGAAACCAAATTAATTAATTCTAAAAGACGTTGAATATCACATTCACGTGTAAAAAAGCGTTGGGGGAAAGTTCATTATACATTAAAATATTTGAAATTTTGATGATCATGTATGGATACGTATTATACTTAAGTTATAATTCAGATCCAAAATTAAGCTTCGTTTCCACTAAAAGATATATCCATACAACTTCAAATTTTATAATAGTGACCAATTTCTCTGTTCAATGGATATAACATTTCACTTACTTAATATTCTAATAGTATGTAATTGATTAGACTAAAGTGCCTTTTTTGTAACCCGGGTTTTCTCAGATGTTGAAATTGCGAAATTCACCAACAGAAAGCGTGAGGCACGAACTGTTTGAACGAGGGGAACGAGATTTATGCATGCCTTCTTATACAGGCTTATCGTGTTACTATAGTAACCAATCTGGAGGATTTCGGTGCTTAACTACTGTTATCAGTTGTAATTGCAATCATGATGATGATCATCTGGTGAGCCGCTCTCAAAATTTCGTTAGCACTGCTTGAGGTCCCAAATCTATCTATGGATCTAAATCAATTTTTTATCGATCTGATTTTGATCAAATATTTTTCCTCCAGCTACAGATTAAATATAACATTCAGATAATCCACATTCAAATTTATGTATACATTTAATTAAGGGTATGAGTTCGAATCAACAAGTAGTACCGTATCTAGTTATAGACAGGTATAAGTAGGTATAAGTATTAAGTGGTAATACTAACGCTACTAATATATATTCAAGTTAACATACAAGGTTTACAAAGTATATCTATAGATATATATATAGCTATATATAAATTATCATCTATAGATTTTAACTGAGCATATATATGCAACCGGATGAGTATATATACAATGTTGCAAATTCAATTTAAACCATCAACTCGTGATCAGTCTTGTACAGCGTTAACTATAACTTCCGAGATTTATATACCTCGATCGGCTCAGTTAGTATATTATAATTTGTTCAAGGTACCGATACCATATAGCTTTCAAGCTTATAAGAGTGTATGTTATATCCTTTTAAAGCACTTTAGGCTGATTAAGTTAAATAATTTTCGAAAGTTATTTATGAGTATTGGGTTCAAAGCTCAATAACTATATATAATAATGCAAGCCACGGTCAGGCCGCTTATGTTCAATTTTCAATCGCAGAAACTGTACTAGTTTGTTCAAAAGTATTCTGTATTTGACGTCCGATGAGAGATTATATATACGAAAGAATAAAAATGATCAAAGGTGTATACACGTAACACAAGGTATATCGTACGAATTATATCTGCGTAATTTACTTTTAATCATAACGTATTGAGCGACATCCATTGACTGGTATATATCTATATATATATAAATTTATTTGATTGGTCATCTGAAGTACTAGTTTAAATTTGCCATTTGGTACACCACAATTATAAAGGTGTACTATACTTATATATATGCCACGGATTAATGATCATAAGCCCATGCATAATTATATATTTTCAGAATTCTATTATCTAAACGGTTAACTTTCGTGAAAAAATTTGATAGAACATCCTAGGTTGTCTCATTGGATAAAATTAATGAATTCAAATTTCCTTCTAAGATCGAAAGAAGATCAATTGTATACCTTAGACATTGTAAGGCCCATAAAAATCAAAATTCTAAACTTTAAACCACGTTTAGTACTTCGAATCCATATCTGCAGTATAATATATTGGATAATGTAACATGATATGGGTGCTTTTCTCACTTCATGGCTCCTTGCTATATATATGCACTAGTCGAATTTTAAGTTCACTTACTTATATTGTAAAACAGCTTCGCATTAGTTTTACAAGTACCTGAACCCTATCAATCCCCACTATATATCAAATAAAGACAAGCTTAAGCATGTTTTTATGTGCTTGAGATTAATTATTTTATATAAACCTCAACGATTTAAAATTTTAATAATGAATCAGTTCAAATTAGTTGGGATTCTCCTTTCTCAAATTAATTAAATTTTTTCATCTTTAAAAATGAAAATGATATCCATCGATCGATGAGATGGTATATGTTATACAGCTGAATTTTGGACACATGTATATATTATAATTAAGGCGCCTAGGCTCACCAGCTGCAGACTTGACCAAGTACAACCAGCTGAGAATTTAGCATGGCTGGATAAAAAGTAGATGAAAAACTCAAATTTGGCGCAGAATAAGTACATCTATCTAAAGTTTTATTGTATAGTTTCCAGTATGGATATAGAAATCATATTTTTTTTCATACTTCTATCAGTTATAGGTATTGTTAGTATGTATACGCTAAATTTTATACCATGGCAGATATATACGTATGGTAGGCACTTGTAATTAATAGCTCTTATAAATCAATTGATAATAAAAAGTAGAGAGAGAAAATTACTCTGTTCGCACAGCTGCAGATATGGTACCACATATATATAATTAGTCATTAAATAAATATTAAACTATATTTAATTAGTATGCCCAAATGTAATGTGATTAAAGCACTGAATAATAATAAAAACAAATATGCTGGATGTAAACAATTGAAGTTGTAAATGCCAGCTATTGCAGGTATTTTGAATAGTTTATATATGAGCCACCAAAACTACATCCTCGCTCATGAAGTAGTAGCTAAAACCATTCTCAGCGTACTTTAATAAAGCATAAACAAGCTTACTTACAGTATACACCCATATTCTGGACTGGTATTCGCAGTAGAAATCTTATGCAGGGATACCCTTTAAACTACCATTTTGGTATCAATATATCAAAATATAATGGGGTATAGTGACATCTAGGTCGGGACTACTGAGATCGGCCGATATCAACCAGTCTGAAAAATTTCTAAAAGATTGTTTTTCAACCTCGTCAGATCGTAATATAAGTTGTATCATACAATTCTTTGAGTCTTAATTAGTCTAAATCTAGGTTCTAAGATGATTCGATGGTGTTTTGAAAAGTTTGCTTAAATCCAAGGTTCGAGTTTGTAGAATGACAATTTTTTCCAACATGGTTTGACGGCCCCAAAACCTCATAAAACTAACTCAAAACCTAGATTCAAACTAATTAAGACTTAAAGAATTGTATTATACAACTTATATTACGATCTGACGAGGTTGAAAAACAGTCTCTTAGAAATATTTCAGACTAGTTAATATCGGCCGATCTCAGTACTCCCGACCTAGATGTCACTATACCCCAAATATAATATCCCCATAGAAACCAAAAAAAAACCACCACTGTAAAATCTCAAGCGTTGTTAAGGCCAATTTTCAAAAATTTCAAAAATTTCAATTTTTTTTCTGGGGTGAACACCGCTTAAAGTTTTGTAAAAAAGTAAGACATTTTAGTTATACAGCTTGAATGGTCCAAAAAAATTTTGGATTTTTGAGAAAAAATCAAAAACGCATTTTTGCACTGTCCATCAAGCGGACTACAAAATACGCGTGTTGAGCTCTCGGTTTGGTTACTGTATTAGGGATATGAACCGGTATCCACATCCTAGTGTTCTGCGCAAGGGATATTCCTACCAAATTATAACGCAGTGTATGAATTATGGGGTTTGGTATTGTAATGTCTACAGTGGTACATTGTGCATATACTTTTAGTTTTTCAATATTGGAACTTGTTGGTATGTATTTATGCACCAATATTTTTATAAAGGAGCTAAAGTTCCCTACCTGCCTTTGGCTTCTAGAAGCTTTTGCAATGAAACTGGAAATTTTAGTTGCAATATAAACATGTGAAACTTAATTGGCTCTAGCAAAAGCAACCAACTCAACATGGTGCCTAAACCTTAAACTTGATTGATTGGTCATGAATTGGATGATACCAGTCTTAACAGCATTATATATAACAAGATTGTAACTTAGAAAAATTTGTAGCAATACTGCTTATACTTGCAGTTATTATCTTAAATTTGGTAACCCGAACCCCCCTTCGCCCCTCTCACACACACACATAAAAAAGGACCTGAAATTCTAGACAATAGTTATATGTTGTATACAGCAGCTGGTAAAACTGCCTAAACCTTGTTCTTTGAAAATTCCACCATATCCATACATAAATGGTATTTAGATCTAAATCAACAACTTCACGCCATCGCTATCTTCGTTTACATTAATTAATGCACCTTAAGTCCATGGGACACCATGTCAGCATTACAAACAAAAATATCAATTTTGCGTACCAAATTCCTCTCGTTTGTTGCTGAATAGTTTTTAAGTTGCAAGCATTCGATGTAATATCTAGTTATTATAAACTTACCAGAATGAAGTTATAATTATAAGCAGTTTTAAGTTTTGAATCTTATCCCCTCAGGATCTGAAGATCTGGCCATTAATTGTTCTTCTTGCTATCTATTTTAGGTTTCTGTTCAAAATTTAAAGTTTATAGCTTTATTATCACTCTAAGATTTATCTATCATCTCTTAAAGTGGGCGATGCGCCTATTATAAAGCTCAAGAATACATGTCATATATCATCACTATGGTAATAATTTCAAGGCTTGTATACATTATAACAGCGTTAATCATGCATCACCGAGCATAAATATTATAATATTATAGTAATGACGAGAACTTAAATCTTTGAATCACCGAAACCTAAATGTGAAGATTTTAATCCAATATATGTATACCTGCCATATATAATATGATATAAGCATTTATGTAATCGATATGTTGAAAAGGGGTAAGGAGATTCATTGCAGTTCAAGCTATATGAGAAGTATACGCATAATTAGTACATGTCTTGATGTGCAATTTCAAGCTGCAGTATGCTAATGTATATTCTTGGTTTCTAAAAATTTAGCTCAATTGATTGAGTACACTTCATCGCAATTTATACTTAATGCTTGGAATCTCTGAACAATTTGCATAAACATGATAGAATCTCCAACGTTTGTGATAACCCGGATGCATCACGATCATCACGATGTCGTTTTTCATAATTCTTTAACGCGATTCGTCTAATGCAGATGCTTCAATGTTTGAGATGATTAGCTATAGCCATCTGACCATGGCAACATCCACATAAAATATATTATATATATCTCGCAAAGTTTTTAGCCTGTGTTGCATTTGTAGCCAATATATATTTGGTTTATTCTATAGCTAATTTCAGATATCTTTACCGATACTAGACTTTTTATGTGCTGAACTTTTAGTGAATGCTCTTTTTTTTACAACGACCTCATACGTTCCAGCCTGTATATTGAACTATTTGACACAGGTCGATAAGAATTCACCATCTTATTATAACCAAATTTATACCATTATTTTTAAACTGTAAGGCTTGAACAGAGCGTTATGTTAGTTAGATATTAAGGTCTATAGCTAATAAAGGTATATCAGAACAATCTAAGCGGAGATATTAAGATTTAGGATTAGTATAGCTGCAGCATTAAAATATAATCAGAGTTTATCAACATCAAACATGCATTAACACAAAAAAAAAAAAAAAAAAAAAAAAAAATAAATATTTAATCGGAAACATACCACATATATATGCATGGTATTAAAGGCACAAAAAAAAAAGTATGAATGAATGAAAGAAAGAAAGACAAATGTGAAACCTAATTTACTCAAACTTTTTTCAAGTCATATCAATAGTGCAACCACTTATCAAAATTTTTGTCCATATCCATCTTTTTTTCGAGTTAAAAATAAGTTGAAGACTCTGTCAAATTCTTAGAGAATCTTTAATTTGAGATTTAAAAAAAAGATATTTCACTCTCGATAGGAAATATTCATTTTGCAAAACAAACGTATATAACAATATTACACTATACCCATAGCAGCTAATCGAAGAATATAAAAAAATTGACATGATCTTACTTCAATGCTATTGCAGGGTAAATTAAAAAACTCAGATATAACCAGTTTTGTGTAATGCTCGCTCCTTTCATTGAGTGATGAGTTTTGACGTATACATGCAAATCCATGAAACTTTTAATACTTTGAAAAAAGTATAATTTAGTATATTTCTTTTGCTTAAACCTTTGAAACCGAATTCAGACCTCAGTTATTTTAAGCCTAGTTGACAGTATAGCTACCAGAAATAATTCATTTTGAAGCATCTATATATATACTTCAATTTTCGTCTTTGGTTTTACACTTTTGGCAAATTTTGAACAAATTTTGTAAATTTCCTCCTCTTCATATCGAGATCTAGAAATACAATATTGTAAAGAAAATTTATACAAAAACAGAAAAAAATATGGCAAGAAATTCAAATATTGAGTTATTACGAATAATATCAATGATATTGATTGTATTTTTCCATTGTTACCAGTTAACAGATTGGAAAAAAGGCATGGGGGATGAATGGTTTAACGATAGAGATGTACCAAAAAGTGATAAACCTATCAAACTTCATTCAGCACGGCATATTTTTATTTCATACTTTTCATCGATTGGTAAAGTTGGTGTACATTGTTTTTTAATGATTACAGGGTATTTTGCGGCAACAAGACCAGTAAAATTGAACACAATTATAAGAGTGTGGTTTAGAGTCTTATCAATAACTTGGAGTATTACAATATTCTTTTATTTTTATGAAGGTCATCTTCCATCCTATAATGATACTTTTAAACAATTGTTTCCTGTAACAAGCGGTCAATACTGGTATGTTTCAACCTATATTTTCACAATGTGTATCTCGCCGGTTTTAGCTGCAGCTGTTAAGCAATTAACCCAAAGACAGTTTGCTGGATGTTTAACTGTTGCATTTATTTGTATGACTATACCTAAATATGTCTGGTTCATGCATGGATTCCATGGAATGATTTGGACAAGAAACACTATTGTAGTGGTGCTATATTTGTTTGGTGCTTACTTTAAAAAATATCCAAAAGTTTTTGAAAATATTGCTGCAAGTAGGTGGTTAGTAACTGTTGCTGTCATGAATATTTTAACGGTAGGCTCTCTAATTTATTTATGTAATACAAAATCAAAATTTGTTAAAGATAATGGTGGTAACAATATGGGGAATTTATTATTAATTGCACCGGACTATGGCCCAATGGGATTAATGGTAAGTGTACCTTTGTTTTTGTTCTTTAAAAAAATTGATTTGGGTCAAAGAAGAATAATTAATATTCTGGCTGGTACAACTTTTGGTATTTATGTTATCCATGATAACTTTAAAATGAGACCAATATTATGGAAAAAAATGTTGAACTTACAAGATTATTATAAAAGTTCATATTTTTATGTCATAGCTATTTTACAGCCATTATGTGCATTCTTTTTATTATCATTTGCTGAGTATCTACGAGAGTTGGCATTTGCAAGATTAGAGGAGATTGTTTGTACTTTTTTGGTAAAGAAATTAACCAACTTTGGTGAATGGTTGGGGGATTTGTTCAATCTAGAAAAAAAGGAAGAAAAATTTTTACTAGAGATATCATAATAATAATAATAATAATAAATTGCATTAATTAAAAAATCTTCTATAATAGTTCTAATTATATTCTAATAAATAATAATAATATAGTAGGATATAAACTAAAAGTATGATATCAATTTTTTAATAATAATAGTTATAATAATAATACAAACATAAAGAATTGAATAAATGGGAGCTTAAAGAAATTTACTTTCAACCTAAAAAAATAAAATATTAGCATATGATAAAATATGGATGAAGAGGAGACCGGTGCGCGCCTATTTTGGTAAGGTATTTTTTAATTGTTGATTCAAGTTGGCCAATTTAGAAGTATTCATGTGGTAAGCATTACCTTGTTTGATCATTTTTTGAACATTCTTTTGCAAAGAACCAGTAACTGGAGACATGGCCAAATCCATACCACCACCAACAACATTACCAATAACAACTTCTAAACCATCAGTGACAGATTGGAAAAATGGACCCAAGATAAAGTTGGCTAATGGATCAGATAAACCTAAAGTAGCAACATGAGCAACAGAGAAGATAGTACCTAAAGAAGCATCAATTTGTCCATCTATACCTGCAATCAAATTGGTGATAGCAGCTCGACCAGCATTAGATGGATCAGCTTTGAATGAGTTGACAACTTGTTTAACTCGTTGGGTACCGACAGTTAAATGAGCTCGAGCATCTTCCCAAACGTGATATGGTGCACGTTTTTCAACATCGAATTCTCGTTTTGGTAAAGTGTTTTTTAATTGTTCATTCAAGTTGGCCAATTTAGAAGTATTCATGTGGTAAGCATTACCTTGTTTGATCATTTTTTGAACATTCTTTTGCAAAGAACCAGTAACTGGAGACATGGCCAAATCCATACCACCACCAACAACATTACCAATAACAACTTCTAAACCATCAGTGACAGATTGGAAAAATGGACCCAAGATAAAGTTGGCTAATGGATCAGATAAACCTAAAGTAGCAACATGAGCAACAGAGAAGATAGTACCTAAAGAAGCATCAATTTGTCCATCTATACCTGCAATCAAATTGGTGATAGCAGCTCGACCAGCATTAGATGGATCAGCTTTGAATGAGTTGACAACTTGTTTAACTCGTTGAGTACCAACAGTTAAATGAGCTCGAGCATCTTCCCAAACATGATATGGTGCACGCTTTTCGATACCTAAAAATTTAGCACTATCAAAAGTTTCAGCAACTGGTGCAGTAACAGCTTGAGATTCTGCTGGGATGTTAATTGAAGCAGCAATAGCTAAAGAAGCTAAGGTGACATAAACAGCTTTAGTGAAGTAGACCATTGTTAATAAAAAAAATAAAAGAGTGTAAAAATAGTTGGAATAATTAATTGAATAATCGAATTGATGATGATAATAGAAAAAAGAATAATCAAAATTGATCTGAACTGACTCGATATTTATATTAATTTTTTTTTTGAATATTTATTTTTAAAAAAAAACTATCACTAATTTACAGTTTTTTGTTGGTTTATAATTCTATAAGCAACTTTGTTCTTACCAACAGTTCATGAGTTCATGAGTAATCACTGGTATTGATTGACCAGAGCCTATTATGTCTTGGACCGGTTTTCAAACTTAAATCCAAACTTAAGTATTCTGAAACATTTTGTTTCTTGTGTAATTCAAAGTTTAATTTTTGTATAATGTATATCATGTTGATACTGTTTATCGTGAATTTAATCGATTTATTTAACATAAGCATGTGCCTAAAACTTAAATAAACGTGATAGATCAACCTCGATAACTCAAGTATAGGATTCTGGTGGTAACGGAGCAAAATCTTTTTTCAATGAGCGTTTTAAAGTTTCTATTATATACATATATGTATAAGCCACGATCTATGGGGTTTTTGGGCTTCTAGTCGACTAAGAACTCTATTAAAGCCCCTTAACCTGTAAATTAGTTGAAGGTTGGGTTTGTAAGCTCGCTTATATTCTAGTTATAAGCGGTTACTAAAATAACCTTAAAATTAACCATGAGTTTTTTTTTTTTTTTTTCTACTTTAAGTTTATACAGTATAATTAAGGTAACGCTCATGGATAGTTGAGGTTCTGAGATTATAAGACTGCTCGAGTGAATGAAGAGAGTTCAAAGTGAGCAAATCTAATCAGAGAAGTTAGTGAACCTAGTCTGATTCTAGATAAAGCTATGGTCAAGTGAGAATTCAACGTGCTCGCTTAGCTAGTTAGGTTCAGAAACTATAATGCGTATTATAAGATGACTAAGCTTGTTGGAAAATTCTTCAAAGCTTGCTTTTAGATCTAGTTTTACGACTAACTGACAGTCTATTAATAATTGTTAATCTTATTTTAACGCTAGTCATAGGCAACCCATCGATGTATATAGATTTTGAAGTTTTTTATTCGGATGTTCCTTTTATGCTAAATACCGAGCTATTAAAAATAGTTCTATACCAAACATAATACCCATGCACAAATATCATCTAGGTGAATATATCGGGTATTAATTTATAGCTACAATAAGCTGTTTTGTGATCACTAACTACGTGTTCTACTCAATTATAAGCTGGCAAATTTTATTATATCTATTCCATCTGAATTATGTAATGATATTTTCAAGCATACTTTAAACTAACAGCTATTCCAAAATTGGCTGAGAAAATTGACGCTAATTTATAAAACATTTTGGCATACCTGTGCTCATATTTAAAAAGTATATAACATTAGCGAATATAAGTACCAGTTTAAGGTTATTACCCAGTTCTCTGATGGCATGTAAAACTTCAGCATATATCAATTGTATTCCAAAATAATCATCTTGAACATAAAATCACACAATATAAAAGAATAAATCTATAGCAAATGCTTAATTAAAGTGCTTTGACTATTTAAAAGCAATTGATAGTTAGTAATCAACAAGTCTAGCTTTCAGCTGATTTCGAAAATAAAGTGTTCTTTTTATAACCATCATATGCACTACTTTCAAGTCCTAAGTACGCCAAACCTTGGTAGACGTATCAGGTTTCAAATTTATACTGTTTAAAAGACTCTTTTGCTATATATTACCATAGCGGTCATAAAAATTAAGCCCTGAAAGATCTCGATCGGATCCGTAGTAATAAGGTTTGAACCTAAAATTAAGGTTAGGCGATAACTTTAAAATCTCTAGCTTCATAAAATAATTATTATGTATGCATTACGGAGATATCTAGCTAGATATATCCATGATTATAACTATAGAGATAGTATTTTAACTCTCAGTTGCAGTTGCAACTATAGAGATAGTATTTTAACTCTCAGTTGCTACGTTAATTTGAAGGTGTATTTGTCACAATAACGCCACCCCTATATATAGCTATCCATCGATACGTACCCGTCGGTATAAATCAGTCGATCTTTAAAATATAGTATCCTAAATTAAATAAGTTTAGTAGTAATGAATATTATTTCTCGGTTATCATATCTGTTGCAGTATCAAGATATGCAATGTACTGTCTACAATACTAATAACTAGGTTGATAGTTTATAAAGTCATGTGACTAGAAATTTTAGTATATA
>JAKTSB010000142.1:0-61823 GCA_030579975.1 Blastobotrys buckinghamii (nom. inval.)
TTTATAGTATATGTATTTTAGTTAATAATAATAAAGAAGAGATAAAAAAAAAAAATGTGATTTTATTTTTTTGAAGCAGAAGCCTGGCTAGAGCAGTCTCACAGCTTTTATAGTGTAACGTATATACCGGATTAAATGCTTGTTGTACAATGCGCAACGTCAGATACCAATTGCTTAATCCAATGCCAAGTAGAATTTCAAGTTTTAAGAAACTGTTAGGTCAAATCCAGAACCTTATCAAAAATAGGAAATTTCATTTGACTTTGTTATAATTAAATTAGAAAGCTTGTATCCAATGTTGAAACGATACTGTCATAATTATCTCAACAAAAACTAGAAAAACTACACCAATGAACATACAAAACCTTTAATAAAAAAATAATTTAAACAAAACCTCATCACTTTACATACAAAAAAGAAACATTACTTGAAAATAATATAAAAATTAGTGTTATATTTTAACATTTAAATTACAATCTTCCACTAAATAACTTATCGTCGGACGTTACCCTTCATTTGTTGTTTTGAAACAGCTGGTTGTTTGTTGGTAGCTTTTTCAGCCTTTTTCTTGACTTCTCGTTCTTGCTTTTTGGTTTTAGCTTGAGCGATTTGTTGTTTTCGAGCAGCTTCTCGAGCAGATGATGGCATAGCTCGTCGTTCTCGAATAACTTCTAAAGTAGCACCTTCAATACCTCTTTGTTTCTTGACAGTTTTTCTGTTCTTTCTGGTCTTGACATCTTGAGTGGTGTTACCTTTTCGGTGTTGTCGTCGATACAAGACAGTCCATGCGATCTTTCTTGGATTTTTACCTTGTCGGAATAATGAGTTGCTCTTGGAGGATTGGAATCGGAAAATTTTGCTGTCCCCACGAACGAACAATCTACCCTATTATTTGTTAGTTCTCTGTTTAAACTAATAGATGAACAGTCGATTCTCTAGTAAATATATTATCAATGCTTTATTTGTCGTATAATTACAATTTTGTATAAATTTATCGTTAAACTTCTTACATCGTGAATCAAACCACAAATCCATCAATATATCAACATTTATACCATAAAAACCGTCGTTCGATCTATAATTTCAATTATTCATTAACATACTCTACCAGGATAGATTTTAGCACCAGAGAAAGAATCAATTTCGAGCTTCATTTTGTTGTGTCGATGATGTCGGTGTTTGTCGCTGTCGAGTGATAAAAGTGTAAAAGTTTGTGCCACTCAAAGGGTTAGACGATTCGGCGGGTCGGACTGAGAATTCTAGTTAGCAGCTTAAACTTGGGAGATTGAGGGTTGAATTTCTTCAGGCTGGTGGGTGGGCCGCTTAGCTCTGAAATTAATTTGATTACCGCTTGAAGGTACCTTATCACGCTTAAAGAATGTCTCTAGCCTTTCCGGGAGTGCATCTTTTTTTCTCTTTTTTCTCTCTTAGTGTGCATCTTGCGTGAGCGCTCTGCTTATACTATCGATCACTCTAGCAAAATTTTTCACTCCAAAGTTTTAAGCTTAGTTAATAAAAATAAAATGAGTGGGTTTTTTATGATTGTGTGCCGTAGGTTTATTGCTCTCAAGCAATATTAAGGGCGCGATTACCTATTTAGGAAGTGCTGCTTAAGGTGAATATATTGCGCACGCGCCATTTTAACGCTGGATTTTTTCATTAAAGGAATATCCTACAGAAACTATTCAAAACGTTATTGATATTAGATCTTGAAATTTTTCAGAATTTTAGTTTTGTGTTCTGTACACCAACCCTCATTTATTATATATAAAACCGGAGTGTTAAAAAAACGCAGAGATGGTAAGTATCTAGAATAAATTAATATTATTCTTTGAATATCCATTCTCAAATCTGTGAACTGAACAAAGTACTAACACTTCGTAGGCCCCAAAAGTTAAAAAGAATCAAGAATCAATCAACCAACGGTTAACCTTGGTTATCAAATCAGGTAAATACACCTTGGGTTACAAGTCTACCTTAAAAGCTTTGCGACAAGGTAAGGCTAAATTGATTATCATTGCTGCTAATGCTCCACCTTTGAGAAAATCTGAATTGGAATATTACGCTATGTTGTCAAAGACCACTGTTCACCACTTCAATGGTGATAACAACTCTTTGGGTACTGCTTGTGGTAAATTATTCCGAGTTGGTGTCTTAACTGTTACTGATGCTGGTGACTCTGATATTTTATCAGCTGTCGAAGCTTAAGTTAACGAAAGGACTAGATTCTTTTGTGTTATAATGAATTAATTTATTTTTTATATACATATTTTTTCTTTAATGTAAGATATTAATTTAACTGATGTATTATCTATTATAGCTCCTGAGCATTAATTAACACCCTTTGTACAACTTGTACGCTCCCATATATTGTTTACATTACTGGTAGCATCCAGATGATATCGACTTTCAGTCCCGACACATGTGCCCATGCACAACGTTGGACGTGCATGCGTGTACAATGGATTAAGTTATATCCATATAAATTTAATTATAGTATTTCACAATATCTATATTTATAATTAATTAATTGCATACGTGAATTTAAAAAACCCTCGATATATATATATAGGCTTGATATATATATATTTATATATATTATAACCTTTCAACTACATGTAAACTTTAATTAAATAAACATTCAAAATCGATTTAAAGATATGAATGTATTAACTATATCTATACTAGATGTTTTTAAGCCATAAACAGAAATACTAATCAATTAATTTAACAACACCAGCACAAAACGTTAACTACTTAAATTTTGTTGCAATAAATTTGTTAATTGTAGCAATCTCCTTAAGTGATTCGAAATCCAGAGCTAGCTAGCTTTTTATGTACAAGAAGTTCGGCATCTGTACAAGAAATCTGATACAGGTTGTCATACATGTACACGTTATAGAATTTGAATGATAATTTAAATTTTTTATTATAAGAGAGAGTTTATAAGGATGATTATATATATATATATTTTTTTGCTGTATAGCTGCAGTAAGTACCGTGGCCGCGGCTGAATCCTAACAAGTCATATAACGATATCAATATCAATATCAAATTTGATATGATAAAACGCATGGCCTTTTTTCCTCTGCTGATTGATCCTCAAGTGTGAATTTATGCCTGCCGATTTAAATTTACCAAACCTACATTTTATAGACGGCCGGATGTGATTACAATGATACAGTCCGAGCCCGGTACATCTATGAATATATTATTCATATAGAGCTCTAGTATATGATCATTAAATGAAGACCACAAGTTACCAATTAATTAGTTTGTAACCCATCTCATATGAGCAGAATTATCTAAGTTATACCTGGCCACGATTACCCCGTCAGTACATTATAATAACAATACTAGCTGGAAATTTTCCTGAGAGCTCGAGATCTAGTATTAACAACCAAATTTAAAAATTTTAAAATTTAAAAGTTACACTATATATACGGATAGTCTGATTTAAATTCATTATGACATCTTGCTGCAGTCAACCATCCTCGGCTAAGGATATTCATAGGGTCGATATTTATGATCCATCCATCATCCATGGATGATCCATGGTGAATTCACGTTGCAATTGGATTCATACCATTGCAGTTCAAACATGAAACATGATCGACCGATTTCGTGAATTTTCACACTTGAAAAATCACCCCTTAAATTAATACAATTAATGTGCAATTGGACTTAAGCTTGTGCGGCTTTGATGTTCTCGGGCCATCCTGATACCGACAGTTACTAAGACGCTACTTGGATAAACCCCGTCTAATTGTAATAAACAACTATGACATTAAGTATATTGAACTTAATTAATTTAGTCCATCTACCAATGATTTAACTCGATTAATAAATGGAGTTTTAAAATCGATTATAATAAAGATAGGCGTTCAAATTTGCTCTGTACTGCAACATCTTTAAATTTAAATTGAGTTAATTTTATTATGTAGTCCGATGATATCCTAGGTATATCGGATGAAATTATAACAAATCCAAGGATCGACTGACAACGATCCACTACATCGATCCCATTAGATCAAACACCAAAGCTAGGGGTTCAGTTCAGATATTTATATTAGATGAGAGCTAGTTAAACATGCAGAAGCCTATAGAAGTCATATATATTATATATACATATATATCTGATCACTTGATGGATCGATCGTTTTTAACCGTCTATAAAAAGGATGTTAATTCGCAGAATTTACAATAAGTCAGTATCATATTATTCAAGAAAACCCTCAGAAAATTCATCAATAATGAAATACGCAATTTTACTAGTGTTATTCACGATTGTCACTGCAGACTATAATTTTAATTGTGATAGTGGTGTTTGTACTTTGGCATGTACTGATGATAATTGTTCTAAAGAAACCCAACAAGGGATAGTTACACAGAGTTGATTTTATCAATAATATCATTATATTTCAAGCAAGTAACGAATCAATCAATTGCAATGAGAGTGTGCAGTAGCACTGATGAAGCTTTAATAATTAAATTTGATAGTATATTCAGAAAATCAAATTTGTAATGTTTAATGTATAAAATGAAAATAAATAAATTAATAATTATGAAATAAATTCAAGAAATAAAAGTCATATTGCATTATTATTTCGCTGCAATGTAGTGTTCTACTGTAATTAACCTATAGTCTTTAAATCCTTGTACATTTCAAATGTAAATAATAAAGATAATAGTTAAAAGAAAGCAGCAGCAGCGGCAAATAATGCACCAGCTGGGATAACTAAGTTAGCTGCACCATTAACTTGAGTTAATGGCCCACAGTCTGGCTCAGTGCATTCTGGACCAGCTGGTGTGGGGCAGTTGACACCTGGACACTCAACAACAACAGTAGCGCATGCACCACCATCTGGAGGACAACTTGAAGTAGTAACAGTTGTTATTTCAGTAACAGTTGGTCCAGCTCTGGTAACAATTGGGTCTGAGAATGTTGGAACAATGGCTGATGATAATTTTAATGACGGTGTAATTGATACTGAGGGAATAACTGGAGTAGCCAATGGTGCTGAAGCAGTTGGAACAACAGAAACACTTTTAGCAGCAATAGCAGATGATGCTTTAGCTAATCCAGATGATTTAGCAGCTAAACCACGCGAAATACCGGCTTGGGCAGCAGGTGGTAAGTTTTCAATGATACCGGATGGTGGGTCTTGGGCCATAACAGAAGCAACTAAAATGGATAATGTAGCGGCAGTAAATTGCATTGTTGTTTATGTTTATCGGATTGTTGACTTTGATGTATCAGAAAGATTTTTTTGATAGGAAAAGAGAGAGAAGATTCAATGTTAATATCAAGGATTCGAGATCCTTTTTATAGATAACCATTCGAGATGGAAACTATTTTTCAGCTCTAAAGCTCTAAGTATAAATGAAAACGCTAAAAGTCCTTAAAGAGGGGAAGTACGGCTTGGTTCTTAGCTAAATCTTAATAGGGTGGTTCTAAACATACGTTACATTTTTAGTCTCCAGGCATTGTACTTTCTGCTATAGATATATATATTCAGACAGCTCAAGTCCTAATGTTTGATTTTCAGCTCAAAAAGTCAACAAAAGTGCTCAATTCCTAGGCGTTTTTTGTTTGTACATATTACAGTAGGATGCATTTGTTTGTAACTAAAGTTTTAACTTAAGTTTGGTAAAGCTTTACGCCCCTAAAAAGTTTAGTCCTAAATATTAGATCTTTTGAGTTCTGCACACCTCCTTGGTAAATTGAGATTTCAACTGATCTTGATTCTATGTATGGTAAATCTAAGCTGTATCTGTTATGCAAATTTTACGATTTCATAGCTATTGCTGTATAGCGTAGCATGAGTTGAATCGGTATTTCTGAAACTAATTTACCATGAGCCATGTCGTCAGCGTTGAAGTCTTACTGAGAAATAAAAAAAAAAATATATATAGCTGTAAACACGGACATTATTTATCAAAACAAAAATTAATCTATTATAATATATATGAATGCAGCTAGTTTTTTTCGCCCGCTTGTTGTAGGGTACTCTTTCATGTTTTATGCCTGCGCCAAACACGAAACCTTATTCAAGAATTGTATAAAGTGATTTGAACTCTCAGTGAGATACGAATTTTAGGTCCCATTGTAATTGTTAACGACGAGCGTTACTCTAGCAATTAATTGAATTCATATAAGGTGTATATATGACTATATTCCAAATTTCCTTGCCAAATTCAATAAATCATGAGATGTAATAAAGCTAGTGAGCTAAATTTGCAACAATATATATGCTGCGGCTTCCCATTTAAGGATTATCCTATAAAGTAATCCTCATCAAACCCAGCAATGTTACCTAGAATTCATCTTCAGTGTCAATAGTGGAACTTATTTTCATCTGCAGAAATAAGCCCATAAATCTTTATAGCTATAGATTTTGAGACAGAGTGACAGCCCCCTATAGGCTATCTAATTTTCTTGTTGAGATCAGCCTTATCAAAATATTATGTTGAATACATGCTTTTAACGCGCCTACACTACATCATCTCAAAGATTCGGATACTATAGAATTCGATAATAATTTAAATAAATATCTATAGACAAGCTTCCAACTAATCTATCATGAATACCAAATCAGGGCCATGAACGGTAAGAACAGACACTAAGTGCTACAGCAAATGTACGATCTCTTCATGCATATTTGAGGGCAAAGTTGTAAATTGTAGCTACTCGATTGAATCTATGGAATTTCAAAAATACTAGCATGTTTATTACTCAATAAAGGAGATGAGAAAGGGCTTTGCCAATTACTTGGCGATGAGTTAACAATTGGGATATCTGGATTGAGAGTTATGGTTGACAATTGGTGAGAATTTTCTCTTAGAGAGCCAGCACTGGAATCAATGAGGGTATTTTCATCCAGTATTTGTTGACCAGCTGAATAACTGTTGACAAAACGCCATATGTTCCTAAATGATAGTATTAATTTTATCATAGAACTCAATTGATATCAAGGATCGATTTACTGTCTGATTATTAGAACCTTATTGACCTGACTGGTTCTGACTCACCAAATGGCTGCTATAGCTAATATTTTTAACGGCTTAATGATTTAAAGTGAAACAATTACATTGTCAATTATAACAGGCTATACCTCAGTGTTTTATAATATATACAAAAATATAGACTTTTAAAGCTGTGCTCTCGCTGTAGGAGAATTACTGACTTACGTAGTTCAGTTTAAGTAAGCCCACATCAGTCATCCAAACTATCAACACAGCACTCACATGTAACTATCCGATTAGCCAGCTACATTGTTAGCTTAGATCAATAAGAACCAAGTTGGATTTGCAAATTTCCGTGAACCTATAGATTCATTCAATAGTTTAAATTTGAGTTTATGCCTGAAAATTTAAGCTGAACTCTAAAACTTCTTAGTAATATTAGAGGGCTTGTGTTTTGTAACATGTATGATGCAACTTGTACGTTGTACGATAAGGCTTTTCAAACCTACGTAATAAAAGACGGACTAGCAATAATTTTAATAATAATATGATTTTGCAGTATCAACATAACACCATGTGCTTAGTCTCGGGTTTGATCATTGGTACTTTCGTAACGGTACCTCGGTATATTCTTCTTATAAGACTTCGACAGAATCGTTAATTAAGAATTAGATAAGAATATAATAAAGTAAAATAAAAAGTAATTCAATTAATAGTTGTTATCTAGAAAGAGAGAGTACGTAAAAGAATCCATACAAAACGTGTACATAAAAATACTAACTATCTCTAAAACTCCCAACTATATATAGCTCAGATACACAACCATATATAGGTTACATAATTTTAAATTGCTTTGTGCTATACAGACCGGTGTATAAAATTTTTATAATCAGATAGTTAAATCTAATTCACAGACATCTGGATACTAATGCTTTCATTGTATTCAAATGTTGCTGAAGAGATCTAAAAATTTGATTAATATAATTTTCAAACTGACAGAATCCGATCCTTCACGGATACTATACTGTATACATTTACAATTGATTAGAAGTTACTGAATCTACTACTGTAATAATAGTAAGATTACCATCACTGCCATTTAAAAGGACACTTATAGAGGTTCTGATAATAGCATGAAAGTGGCCGGTCTAGAGCCAGCTGAAAAAGTTGATCCTAAAAAAACAATCAAAAAAGTGAAAATTTTTAATAAGGCTTCGGATCTGAAAATTCGCACGGTTGTACGCGTCCATCAGTGTCTCAAAAAATACATGCAGGTCTTAAGTCAATTGCAGTGGTATGATGCATCATGCATTGAGAAATTTGACTGATATAGGATCCTTGGAAAATAATGGACATATATTCAAATTAGAATTGTACGCTGAGCTTGTAACCTGCCACTATAGAAGCTATATTGGATATAGCTGATTTTGGTTCTATAAGTACTTATATGGTGGTTCTAAGTACAGTGCTTTCAGGATCTTGAAGCCATTATATATATGATACTATGCATAATCATGAACTCATTGTGGAAACGGTTACTTGAAGTCTAAGTCATCACAGTACTTTCATATGAACAATTGTACGTTTGAGATAATATATATATTCAATCTATTTTAAGTTGAAGTTGAAGGATAATAAACAAAAAACTTGCAGGCAGCCAGATTTATTCCTTCAGTCTGAAATGAGCTCATTAAGAAGTGGCCAGTTGGTACAAGTTTAAATGAATTAACCTTATGGCTATCGATTGTGTTATCATAACGATCAAGAATATCAAGGTCAATCAGGCACAGCTGCTATATCTACAGTATACCGTAGTACTCATCAAGCTAGCTTAAAATGGATTGATCACCCAGTCATTATCCGGATATGGAAAGTTATTTAGAGCTATGAATGCATTTGACTCATGATCAGCGTGCACATATGAAATGTACCCGTAGGCTACCTATAGGCTTATAATTTAGTATATATCTGTATCCATATACTATATATATATCTATAGTCAGTACGTTTTTTCAAAAAGTACCATGGTGCACCTCCCCTATAATTGATAAGTTATTTCTAATCTAATTCCTTTGTTGGCGAATATTTTAAAGTGTAAGATCACCAAATCTTTCATTTAGAGGCTTCAGCATGGGCCATAGAAACGATCCGTCATAGGCTAGGCTCATCGCGGTGAAATCTAGATCGATTTGGAGAGATTAGTTGAGTTCACAGATTGTTGAAGATGCATAGATCAATTTATGCTGCAATTTTTAACTGCAGCATGCAGATGGATATAAAATATAGTTCATCAATGGAGATTTATCCGGTGGCAGGTCAACAATTGTCTCGATACACCTAAATACATGTAGCCAAAAGAATTGCTATTTGGATAAGTTTTCCCATGAGATCTATAGCCTTCTCAATAATTAAGTTCATATGTATCTATAGGTTTTATCTTATAACGACCACAATCATGAAATTGCGATACGATTTAATGGAACTTTTATATCTTAATATGGATTAAGAGTCATAATATGAACATGCTGTGGCAAATTTAATAAGCTTAAATTTCGAAGCTTATAGTAATATATATATAAGATCGTCGAATTAATTCGTATTCAGCCTGGTATATTGATAAAATCAAGGTTTATATTGATCAATCTCAAGAGAGTATCCATACAGAACAAACGATCGATCAAATTAATTGTTGCCAATACACTTTATAAGAAATATTGTAATATTAAAGTTGCACCAAGCTACCACCCAAGTTAGGGTTTAAATTGTGAGATCTACAGGCGCATCAAGAATTTTCCATGGATGGTGATTGATTGATTGAACTTTAAGCTTACACCTATACATTGTATACTAATATAATCGATGGTCTAATAGAGGTAACAAAATTTGAGCTTACAATATTATAACTGAAAATACCAATTTAAATATGTTAATAAATTAATTTTTCTACATATAAAACAATAACAAATATTAATATATATATACTCATGTGTTCTTATATCTCGAGTAGTTAATATATATAATTAGCAGCTGGTGTTCAAAAACAATAATTAATAAAATAATAGTAAAACTGAAAAACTGTGCGTTAAATACATAAAATAAAAAGTTCAGATGTATGTGTTCCTTATAAAATAGATATATCATGAAAAGAGCGTAAATGACAAAACATAAAAAGAAAAGTATACTAGAATCGTGAAAGATAAACATATATATTCCAAGAGGATGGATGAAAATAATAGTCTATGCTGTTTATTTTTATAATAGCAAAGCAGCACCAAATACAGCAGCTAGTGAACTACCAATTGAAAATTTGATAATTGATGCTGAACCAGTTTGATCAATTGCTTTAGATGGTGAGACTTGTTCGGCAGTATCACATTCACTACCAGTGCAACCTGATTCGCCCTTTGGTGATTCTGGTGATTCACCCTTTGGTGATTCTGGTGATTCACCCTTTGGTGATTCTGGTGATTCACCCTTTGGTGATTCTGGTGATTCACCCTTTGGTGATTCTGGTGATTCACCCTTTGGTGATTCTGGTGATTCACCCTTTGGTGATTCTGGTGATTCACCCTTTGGTGTTTTTGGTGATGCTTCTTTTGGAGAAGATGGAGCTTCTTTTGGAGAAGTTGGAGTTTCACATTCACTACCGGCACAGCTTTCTTTTGGTGGTGCAGGAGTGGCTTTTGGACCGACTGGAGTACACTCTTCTTTATGACAAACAGATGCTTGACCGCCTGGAGTAGCTGGAACAATAGTAGCCTTTGGAACAGCTGGAATACATTCTTCACCTACACAAACTGATGGAGATGGTTTACCAGGAGAAGCTTTTGGAACTTCTGCACCTGAAGTAGCTGGATGACAAACACTTTCAACACAAACTGATGGAGTTGGTGCAGCTGGCGCGGCTGGTGATTTTGGTGATCCAGGAGATGCTGGAGTTGCTGTGCCAACTGGAGTACATTCTTCTTCATGACAAACTGAGGCAGGAGCATTTGGTTTTGGTGGAACAACAGTAGCCTTTGGAGCAGCTGGAATGCATTCTTCACCTACACAAACTGATGCTGATGGTTTACCTGGAGAAGCTTTTGGAACTTGTGCACCAGAAGTTGCTGGTTGACAAACACTCTCAACACAGATACTTGCTTTTGGAACAACTGCAGTTTTAGCTGGCGTAGTAGCTTTCGGAGTTGAACCACCTGGAGCAGTTGGAGTTACTGGTAATGGTAATGGTTGCTTGGTAGCTGGGCCAGCAGGAACACAAGTTGGACAGTTAGATTTTGGAGTTGCATATGATTGACATGGTGAAACAACTGTAACAGGAGTACCAGATGACATGGTGGTATATGTAGAAACTTCAGTAGTTAATAATGGACAAGTTTGACATGGGACAACTTCCTTTGTACAAACAGCATTACAGATCACCTCTGTCATACATGGCATAGTAATAACCGGATAAACAACGATGGTACCACAGATGCCTAAGCAACAAGTGGTAACAGTGTTTGTGCATGTAATAGTTGGAATAGGATCTTTAGTAACAGTAACAGTAGTTTTACTAACAGCTGGATCAGCAGAAGTTGAGTTGCTTACTGAGTTGATACTACTTGATGAGCCTGATGCGCTTGAAGAACTACTGGCGGAATTACTGGCAGAGGTGCTTGCAGAAGTACTGGCAGAGGTGCTTGCAGAAGTACTGGCAGAGGTGCCTGCAGAAGTACTGGCAGAGGTGCCTGCAGAAGTACCACCACTAATAGATGCAGATAATAAAGTTTTGCTAATTGAGGATAATGAACTAGCTGATTTAGTGGATGAAGAACTAGAAGCTGTAGAGCTAACACCAGTGGAAGTATCAGTGCTTGTGCTGCTGCCAGTAGTGGTTGCAGTAGATGCACTACTACCTGTGGTTGTTGTACCAATAGCAGTTGTATCTGAAGTAGTTGAGTCTGTAGATTTAGTTGAGCTTAATGTGCTAGCAGAGGTAGATGCATCAGTGGAGGCCGTAGAGCTTGCAGAAGTTGTTGGGGTTGGAACAGCAGCATCCCTTGCTTTTGAACTAGCAATGTTGGAAGAAACAGTATCGCCTGTTGTTGTACTGGTTTTACCGGCAGAGCTATCACTAGTTGGAGCTGCTGAATTGGTTGCAGTATCAGAAACAAGTGGAGTAGAATTGATTGATAACAATGATCCATCAGATGGAGCTTCGTTTGTGGAAGTAGCTTCTGGAGATGAAACTGACTCATCAGAGGAAGTTGCCTCAACTGCATTGGTTTTAGTATCAACCGTTGGTGCGGCATCATCAGTAGCTGTGACAGAATCATCAGTAGCTGAAGTGGTATGTTCATCAGTTAGAGCAGCAGCAACATCATTAGAAGCAGTATTTGCATCTTCTGTTGGTTTAGATTTATCATCACTAATTAGAGAAGTAGGAGAATTGGAAGATACATCTGCTGCTGCTGTTTCTTCTTCATCTTTAGCTGGTGTGTCCCTGACACTACCGTCGGACACTTCATTATCATCAGTTGGTGTAGAATCTGGAATTGAGGTGATTGTTGGCTCAGAATTTTGAGTTTCTGGATCAATAGAAATATCTGTAGTAACGATTGTTGTGGAGCTTCTTGCAAAAATTGCTGTGGCCATCATAGCAGCCACAGCGGTTGATTTTAACGAAGGCATAGGTAGTTGGCAAATAAATTAGTTTAAAAGATTGTTTGTAGTTAAACTTGAAGCTCTTGTGAATTTGCTGTGATATTCTTTCTTGTAGTTATAAGAGGTTTAAATAGACGAATGTCAATAGAATATATATATATATTTTTTTTAAATTTGACGGAGATTTGAGGGTCTTTATATAATTTTCTATGAGCTTTATTTTACATTTAGAATAATCTAATACTTTGTAAATTTCCAAGCATGTTTTTTAAAAAAATTGTTTCTATCCTTTGGAATTGCATGATGCTTACTGCAGTCATGAATTATCAAAAAACTAAAAATAAATTGAAAGTTCATTCACAACCGAAAGTTATAAAAATAATAATGTTTATTCAGTTTGGCGGAGCAGTTGATGAAAAATAAAGAAGAAAAGAAAGTTCGCGAGTTAATTATTATTTACAAAACAACTAACAGTCACAGCTTGCCTATATATAGCAATCTATGCTAGAGTATATCGATATGGAAAAAAAAAAAAAAAGAAAAAAAAAAAGAAAAGGTAAAGTTTAGAGGACCAAAATAAACTGACAATTGACTCTATAGTTTACGTACTGTTATAGTTTAACTCATCTATATATATCTATAGTCATAAAATATCCCATAGTAACTGGAAAATAATTTAAGCTTTAACAATCGACCGAGTATACCTGCAGTTGTGGATATGACATGCATCCATGCATGGTCACTTCTTTTACCAAGATTAAACAAACCAACTGCATGCGTATATATACAGTTTTGGTCTTAAAAAGCTTGTGATGTGTCTCAAATGAGTTGAATAATCCAAATAATATTTTGATTTAGGCTCACCTGCAGGCCTCAGTTGAAATTTGAAGGAGTCGACGTGATTATAATAGAATTACATACTTAATTAATCAATTGTAGACCATTACTAATTTACTGTAAAAAGGGGATTCCCGTACTTTATATATGAAATATTTGTCTCATATTAAAACTCAATTGTATGGATTTGCTTACAACTGTCCTTAAATGTAAATAAAAGATGCTTACGGTATTTTGAATATACCATGGATGCGGCACGAAGTAAAAACGACCTATAGTCTGACGGAGATCATTTTTGTCTGTTATATTTTTATCCAACACCGTAAATTTCAATTTAAACGTCGAATATTATAAATATATATATATATATATATATGAAATGTAAAAGCAAAACAAAGGCTTGCTATGGACTATCAACACCTTTTTAGCTCAAAATACAAAACGTTTTTCATGCTACATGTATACCTAAATGATAATAAAAATAATTGTATATTTTGTTGTATATGTATGGATACTTTAAATGAATATTTATATGCCACAGGTAAGAATAGAATATAGATAAACATATATATCAATTTTTGAAAATGCAAGACCTTATCAAATACATGCATGGCAACAGCGCATATCTCTTGTAGTATCAATGTTTTTTTTTTTTTTTACACGCTTCGTCGAATGCATGACGCTTGCGCTAAAACTAAGCGCTCTATGGAGTTTGGTTTAACTATATTTATGCATATCATACACTATTATAAAATAGGTTCTGCTATGAGCTGGACGAGTTTTTCATGCATTAATATTGACATATTACTTATCTGCGTCATTCTTAGCCCTGGAGGGGGATATAAGTAAAATAAGGTTTGTAAGTTGAGAAACATACATATATACATGTACGCCTTTAATTGGCACCATATATGGCTGAATATAGCACGTACATGTATTTTAAAGTGTTAAATACCTATAGTATACTGCAGCCTAGATATGCATATATATATAATATATATATACTGCCTATGGGCCTTGGGTCTAGAGTAGCAATTATCTAGGGAGTCCAGTTCCCTTATGGGTGGTACTGACAAAGGCAATAGATAGATACCGATGTTGGCAGTCACAAAAGCTTAGTGCCTATCTATAGTGTTCAAAGTTGGTATAAAGCAGTCATGTATTGTTAATTATCAAGATTACCATAGTAGACATATCCGTGATTAATTTAAAGCAGGAATATATGCAACATAGCGCTAGTTTGATAGACTCTTAATTGCAAAGCCTATATTTCTTTTAATAATTGATACAGATCCCAACAGCTCAATTGCCTGCAGGAAGTACCATTATAATCTCCTGCATGTATGCATGCAAATGATCTCGTACGATACATACATGAATGTTGTTATTATATCTTATTATGTCCTCTGCAGACAATCCCTGAAGTTTGCATTGTGCATTTAAAATATATAATAATAAGTTTTACTTATATTCAAAACTAGAAACTTTATATTTCAAACGCTACCTCCATGGAAAATATTATAGATACATTGCCTGATTCCAGGTTATACGTTTCAAAAGGTTTGTTGGAGCTTGACTGAAATACATATCAGTTAGTTAGTTAATTTATTAGCATGCATTGCAAGTCATCCTTAGTCGCATATAATTGCTATTTATCAAAAAGTATGAACTGGTGCTGGCAGCCAAATATACTTAGGTTGAATATATTTTCAGAGATATGAACATCTATGTGCACGTTGCTATTATAATATGAGTATAGAGCGGCTTGAGATTCCACATTTTACAAGCAGTTTCTATCCTAGCTAAGATTGATATATATCAGTCAAATTTTGAGCTCATATGAAGCATGAAAGATTATGCTCAAACGAATACCCGCGAAACATAACATAATACTGTGATGCCACACAATGTCCTAGCTGTACCATGACAGCAGAAAGTTACAAAATCTATAAAAATTATAATTACATTTTTGTAAATAGTAAATTTGAGATTAAATTAAAATTATCACTATATACTTTTGTTAATAAAATCCAAGAAAATTAATCCCGATTTAAAATATACCACACCTTTTGTAAAACATGAGATACCATATTTGTCTCTATTGATAATTGCAATGAATTGCTAGAGCATAATTGATATGCGAATTCATTACGCAAAATTACAACATTCCAGATTAAAGAATTAATCAATGGTGATAGTATACATATATATATATACCGATTCGACTCTGATTGACAATTAATTGAATAAGTAAACAATGTAATATTAAATTCTCGGGATATTTTTTTGAATAATAAACTTAAGCTATGGGATCATAATATTATTTAGGTATTATTAACATAGTATATTATAGTATCTGGGTATACTATATATATATAGTATTAACATAGTATACTATATATAGTATCTGCTTCGGCTTGTACTATATTGATACGAGAACCTAAAAATTCTATAAATAGTTATAATGTAATATACATGTTTGTTAAGATTAATCTATTCCATAAGTAGCTTGTATTATTAGATGCCATGGTTTTCTCCAGAATATTTGAAACCACCTCACGAATTAAATATGCTATACCTGAAGCGTTTTTTGGCAAAAAATTTCTGCTTATAATCCACCCAAAACTTAGCTTTCTGTGTCTAGCCTGGCAGTATCGTTCCATATATAGCACTACAGAAAGTTTACTCTCGTGACACAGACTTATGGGTATACATTATGAAGTGTTGCTGCAAATGATTAGCCTGCATTCCAGAGCTTTGTATCAACTTAAATCCCGTTACTAATAGAATCTACATCATATTGACAGCCAGTTAATGTACATTAATGTATGTCTTTTCCTAAAATTTTGTTACACATACATTTTCATAAAGGCTCTTATGGCTCAATGCAATGATTTCATGCTATGACAAGGGCGCTCATCAGCACTACAGGACACTGTGAACTTAAAACCAAATATACCGCAATCAAGTCATATGCGATGCCAATTTAAACTATTAAAAATAAGTCCAGCAGATTACTGCCTAATAATTATAGGATCATAGGCTTGGGTTTTATCTTCACCCCAGCAAATATGTTAATACAGCTGCTATACTTGGGTTCTGTACTCTAATTTTATATATAAAATAGATTTTTCCCCAAGAATTTGTGTAATTGGCAGATATGGAGCACATATGAGCTAATGGTACGAAGCATGTAAAATAATCAGTTGAGCCCAAATTACTTTAAAATAACGTTCAATTATGTATAATTTATATCTTAGTTTTACTTTTATAATACGTAATGAAATGAAAAAAATGAACTATATATCCAATCTGACAAACGCCTAAATTTCAGGAGCTGAATAAGAATAAATATAACTTTTGGTAAGTAACGTTTCAGTTGTGTTACCATAGTTCTGAATCAAATACTGGCCATAGCTAAAATTGATACAAACAATACAATATACTATATATATATATACAGTAGTTAAATAAGTACGCTATTGCACTGTATAGCAAATATGTAATTTACCGGCAACTGATAACTTTAATTTTGCATACACCAAAGTTAGTCAATCAATGATCAAGCTTTTCCAGATCCACATAATCAAATTAAACTCAAACTATTTAATGAATGGGTACTATAATCACAAATACTTAATGTATGCATATTTCATACTACAAATTGCTCATGCGATATGCAGATTCTATAGCCTGAATTTATCGCCAGTAAGGGTTTCTTGAATAAAGGATGGTAGTACGTTTAATTTTACATGGCCTTCATAAGCCTTGTCAGGCATTATTTCCGTTAAAAAAGTCGTGTAACCACCCAAAAGCGAAGATCTTAATTATACGTTCATAGTTTTTGTGCACTTGTAATTCAAGTTGTTGTTTATTAATTGTTGAATATATAATATGGATAATCACTTTTTCGTGGTGCTTGTATACATTATCCTCAATTTTTATGTTACAGTTAATTCCGAACTGGACAGATATATAGCTTTTATGAACTTAAAATATCCTTGAAATCACAATAAAATTAAAGCTGAATTTAAGATCTCATCTCTATTGATACATAACGGTATAAATAAATTTATGTAGCAGATTCATTATAGCTTAAGTGTTCCTCTTCACAGCTTGAAGTGTGACATGTATATATGCACAACGCCTGGATACTGTAATATGTCACTAAATACTATAATACTAAAATGGACTGATATATAGAGCAATCAATATTATATAGGATCCAGGATAGTGGGCTGGGTTCCAGTATAAGTCTATCCGGGCCGGTAATGCCGGTTTCAACTATGATTTTAGGATGTGAGAGGCACCGTCGAAAAATTGACATCGATTCGATCATGCATCCGGATGTGATTGATCTATGGCATCGGATTCATGGAAGTAGCAGCTGCAGTATACTCGTCTAACTGAGTCTTTGAAGCCATCTAAGATACATAAGTTCGAATGCCTACAAATTATCTAATTTTATTATTCAACAAAAATATAATTTAAGTATGTTCAACCTGTTAATTTTTTTCTTTCTTTTTTTAAGTGAGGAGGTTTCCAGCAGATGTATATAAGTAGGCTATAGGTGAGTGATAAGAATGCGTAATCGATATAGATCTATCCGGATCATGGTGTATAGCAGAAGGTCCGGAGATTGATGTATTCTCAGTATACTATGTATAGATACTTTAGTAGTCCACATAATATACTACATATGTATAATGTTTCTACATTGATCAAAGGCTGGTTAGCTACGGTACAAAACTCTAAATTATTTTCAGTTTCTGTGATTAGATACCCCAGTCGATCAGCACTGTCTTATAATATTCATCTATATGTATACAATATTGATATATCTATTGGGGGCTTTTTATGATATATAATTAAACTTGTAGCTAGAGCGCTATATATATATATTCTTTTTTAAGACTGTGCACGTGGTACCTATCAATGCATATCCGGACGGCCGTCATGATGGATGTAGATCTATCGCCGATCCCCCTGAAAACATACATGTAGATCTACAGCTTGTACGATCCTTACCTGCTATGCATGCATGGTAATTAAGTCTTTTAGGCTTGACATTAAACTACATGGATAAAGCTCAGCTAGTGAAGCACCAGATCATATCTGCTTTCATAATATATGAGTCAAACTAGATTCACTTCTAACATCCATATAATGGAAATTCCAATCATAATAGAATATATAGCTAGTATAAAGATATGGTTTTCTTATCAATATCTTCATCGAAATGACGATTATATAAATAAAAATTAATTTTTTTAACTAAATTATTATAAAAATATGTTCTAAATAGAGAAAGAAAAGTGTTTTAAAAACTTTTTGCCAGTGTGCGTTAAATTATTAATGTGTAAAACTAGTTGAATTAATCAATTGTTCAAATAATGGTATCAAATCGTGTTCCAAAAAAATAAAATATATAGAATATTAAAGAAGATAAATTGTGGTAGCAGTTTAAATCAACAAAGCAGCACCAAATACAGCTGCGATTGAGCCAATTGACAATGTAACAAATGAAGCCCCATTAGTTTGTTCCATTGGAGCAGCTTCGGAACAGGAAGCTGATTCAAGGCCAGATAAAGCTTTTGGCTCGGTATCTGAACCTGAATCTGAACATGAACCCGCACAACTTGCAGCAGCAGAATTGGCTGGGGAAGCAGCTTTTGAAGCGGTATCAGGGTTAGCTGGGGAAGCAGCTTTTGGAGCAGCTGAGTTAGCTTGGGCAGCAGCTTTTGAAGCTGTATCAGGGTTAACTGGAGCAGCAGGGTTAGCTGGAGCAGCAGGGTTAACTGGAGCAGCAGGGTTAGCTGGAGCAGCAGCTTTTGGAGCAGCAGCTTTTGGAGCAGCAGGGTTAGCTGGAGCAGCAGCTTTTGGAGCATCAGGATTAGCTGGAGAAGTGGCCTTTGGAGCAACAGTATGGCCTGCTGCTTTTGGAACACCAGCAGCTGTACAAGTTGGACAATTTGATGCTGGTGGTGCATAAGTAGCACATGGAGAGACAACAGTGACTGGATTACCGTTTGATGAAGTAGTGAAAGTGGTCAAAGAATCAGTCTTGAATGGACAAGTTTGACATGGAACAATTTCTTTGGTACACACTTCGTTACAGACCAAGTTAGTCATGCATGGCATGGTAATAACTGGGTAAACCAAGTAAAAACCACAAACACCTAAACAACATGTTGAAACTGTTTGGGTGATAGTCTTGGTTGGAATTGGGTCTTTAGTAACAGTAACAGTTGCAACAGATTTGGTTGGATTAGCAGATGAAGTTAAATCAGTGTTAGCTGAAGAGCTGATAGCTGGATCTGAAGAACTTGTGGATACACTGGTAGAGGCTGAAGTATTAGTTGAAGTTGAACTGGCTGAGCTTGATGGGGTAGCAGTTGATGGGGTAGCAGTTGATGGTGTAGCGGTTGACGGTGTAGCAGTTGATGGTGTAGCGGTTGATGGTGTAGCAGTTGATGGTGTAGCGGTTGATGGTGTTGCAGCTGATGTTGTGGCGGTTGACGCAGTAGAGGTAGAATCAGTAGGTGTAGAATTAGTAGGTGTAGATTCAGTAGGTGTAGAATTAGTAGGTGTAGATTCAGTAGGTGTAGAATCAGTAGGGGTAGACTCGGTAGACTTAGTAGAGGTAGACTTAGTAGGAATCCACCAAGTAGGTGTAGAATCAGTAGGGGTAGACTTGGTAGACTTAGTAGACGTAGTAGGAATCCACCAAGTAGGGGTAGGCTTAGTATCAATAATTGGTACAGGGGAAATTTCAACAGCAGTTGGGTTTGATGCAACAGTATTGACAGATCCTTCGGCAGCATCATTGGCAGCTTGTACCAAGATAGCGGTAGCCATAAAGGCAGAAACAGTAGTATTTTTGAAAGAAGGCATTGATAGTTGGATTTGATTGGAAAGCTCAAAAAGCTGTTATTTTGTGAACTTTTAATGAGTGTATGTTTTAAAGATTGACTAATGCCGCGGTGAATATAAACAAAATCTTTCCATAGAATCTGGAATTTTCGTTCTATTTATACATTCTGTTTGTATGAAAAGACGCTATCAAAATTTTTATTAGAAACATAAGTAAGCATTTGAAGATCTCAGCATACCATGCATTTTTTCCATAAACCTTCAACTTTACTCTCTTTCTAAATAGCTGTGTTAATTGTCCTTGTAATAGATTAATTTATATTTCTGTAATGGATAATGAAAAACATCGTGGTATACCATTTCAATTAAACGGTACAGTCGATTTGAGAAACTTGTAAATTTGATCTCGGTAATCATTTGAAATTTAGACACCCTATCTACAACCTCACATATTTGGCTCTACTTAATCATTGAAATTGGATATATACATTGCAAATACTGCATATCATGAAAACCGCATTAGGAAACTGTTAAAATATTCAGAAGGAAAATAAGTTTGTTAAAGATTCATTTATTTATCTCTGTGACATGAAGTTGAGATTTTAAAGTTGAAACGGTATTATAATCAATTTTCAAGTCTGTAATTTAGCATAGGATAAATTTCTTATAATTAAGGAGACAACAAAAATTTTTATTTCAAAACCAATTGACTATGCATTAATTGTTAACATGAGTAATTATAATATCGATAGTCTGCACGTACGTAAGCTAGAGTTTTTCTTAGCCCTCAATTCTAAAACTGTTGTCTCACTAAAGAGTAGAACTACTCAGGCTGCAGCCATAGACTTTGCGAAAGTATCTATAACGCAGCTGTGCCAATGTATTATATGATTTGCACGGCCATAAACAATCAAACCATGACAGCATATCACACCTTTGCTACCAATAGCAATAAACTGGAGGTATACTATATTCTTTAGAATTCTGTTTTGTGTCATATAATAAGAATAGCTGTTCGCTAAAATCGTCTCTCAGAAAATAGTAGTGAGTGAACTCTATCATATATATTATAACCTTATATAAAGGAATTAGACAATTTATCCATGCATGCATAGTAGCAAACGTTGCCGTAACCTAAATATTTTCATAGTGACACTGTTTAAGCACTTGCAAAAGATATATCGTTACTCCTTCTTTTTAACATTATTTCAGTAAAACTAGAATGTCTTGCATGGTCTCTCAATCGAGATGATATTTCATCCCACAATCCTTTGATACCTCATGTGAAGAATTATAAACTGTATTATAAAACATGTTAAAAAACAATGCAATAATCACATGTTTGAAACTTCAATCTCAAGTTTTCAACAAGTTGGTACAGCCTTTGTTTACCCTATTTTTCTCTTATTTAATCAAAAACTCGCTAATTATTGACCGAAAATATTCAGAGCGAAGTTTAAAATAAAAACTGCCTCTTAGAGTGTATAATTATGATGGAAATGCCATATAGAAATTTATAGTAGGTCTAATTCCTAATAAACATATATGCTATCAAATTATTGAATATCCATTCAGTCAATTTTAAGTTGCCATATACTTTATGCAATGATCACTCACCAGAATTGATTTCAAGGCTTACCTAGTTAGTCCAAGTACGTGTACCTATTATTTGAGGTTTGAGCTCAAAGTGTCATAATTCTCGGTGAGCAATAGATTATAGCCTTAGCTTGAGCTCTCTAAACAATAACAAATAAAGGGTTCTAGCCTAGAGCTTTATTGTCAATTGTTAAATGCTGCATATAAGGTAAAATTATCAGCTTTGCTCTACAAAAAAGGGAGAAAAGTTTGATACTTAACAATACAAATATTTGAGTTCAGTTTCGGAGTATACTTAGATCTCCTATTACAATGCATAGTACTAAAATTCATGAATTTATCAGATTCTAAATCCAGTAAGCTGAAAAATCAAAAAATGAAAGAAATAAATTATAAGAAAACATCTATCATTACATCTATCATTACATCTATCAATACGTTAACATCCAAAAAATGTTTGAATTTAGCAATATATTTGATCCTCCTTATATATATACTTAAATATTGGTCTTGATGATTTTAATTAGCGATTAGATCTCGAGTGTCATACCGGGATGCTAGAGCCATATTTTTTTGCTCTTGCGTTACTATAAACTATAGTTTGATCAAATGATCTATCTAGATACATGATGCCCTTTATACTTTTATAAAGTTATACGTGATCCTCCATGGTGTGCTGTAATCAACTGTCCAGTTGATCAATCGATATATCACCTTAATTTTGAAGAAGAAAAAAGCACTACAGGCGTGTTTTATTACATAACAGTGTGATCATAATTCATCACCATGCAGTAATGCTGAATCTAATCTAATATTTAAGACTCTTATATGCATGCTTTAAATAATTTAGTTCTAGAACACGCCATACATAATGCGAAACTCTATATAACTATATATATATATCTTATATGGATGTAGCTTGGATTTCTTCAGATAGAATGTAACTTCTATAGATTCCATGTATTCTCTTTATGTATAAGGCTCTAGATGTTTGCTTCCAAAATATTGAGTTCAGCTAGGAAGGGGTTCGAACTTTAATTGCATAGATTTTTACACTAAAAATTTCTCTTTAACCCTAAATTTAAGTTTCTTGTATCCTACTTACTTGCAATTGATGAACTATGATATTTTATTAGGTACATATCTAAAACAGAGAAAAAGAAAAAGTATTGCCATTGGATGGTCTCCCAACACTATGGATTTGAGACATTTTTTAATATAATAAATATATATCCTATCTATATCCTATCTTTATCCTATCTGTACCTTTATCATATATATTTTTATACCTTCTTGATTATGCTATAGTAGGCTTTAAACACAAATAATTTTACAATTAATGCGAGTTCAACTGCCATGTGATGCGTTGACAAATATCCATGACGGTCTGCGCACTATGCTTATACAATTGATGTAAACAAACACTTAAGAATTCTGCTTCTTTATAATGATATATGGGCTCTTCAACGAAAAAATCTGCTTTTCTAATTAAAAGTTCAACTGCGTTTCTAAGATGATATTTGAAACATTGATTTTTTTATCATTAAACCATTTTTTTGGTACAACTTTTACGTTTAATCAGTAGCATAAATTCCATAGTACACACCTATATAAAGTATAGATACAATAAGCATATCATTGGAAAAAGGAGAAGCTCTACTAAAAATGGATCAACAGTATTTCATGAATCTCAGTGCTTCTCTGAATTAAAGAAATAGTTAGACTTATATATATAGTTGACACGAAAAGAGAGCTAGCTCGAATATTATATTCCTGATGATAACCTGGACGACCGCCGATTACCTGAAAAGTAACTATACTTTCTTTGTTAATTATGCTGATGTTCGCCGATACTAGTTTTTAACAGGGATGTATTAGCCTCTGTGCGGAGATAGTTGTCCAAAATAATTAATAACAATAAAACCTAGTTGCGTGTGCATATTTCTTGTAAATCATTTCTTACAACTCACTAACTTTCATTGACAAGTTATAATCCGTTGCTTGCTAGTAAATCAAATTCTTTCTCTAGGTAAAATTTTGAATCAAAAACCTCTTAAATTCAACCACAAATCCAATTTGGCGTTAAAAATTCTAAATCTTGTTCAGAATATTGGGATAAAAACTTAAGTAACATTATTTTCCAACCCAAACAGAGCCGCATTCCATGCGGCTGAAGATTTTGCCATACATGATCAGTGGATGTATTACAATTACAATGTTATTCCAAAGTAGTACAATTGTTAACCAGCAGAATTAACAGAACTAACAGAACTAACACTTTCAATATTATTGAACAACATGTCAGAAGAATCCAATTTATTAAAGTTAATGTTATGAAATTATTTATTTTTTCTCATTGAAAATTTTCCTAATACCAAAGATTTAGTATGCTCGCGCACTCACCTCAATACCCAGCATATAATTTCCAACAGGATGTTTCAAAATTTTCTACTTCTCTATAAACTACAAATGAAACTTGGTAGCTACTTGCTTAAATTAAAAACTTATTCTTTAAATAATAAAAGTTATATTAGATTGTTAAAGCTATGTGTTAAGAATAATAATATTAAAAATTAAAAAAAAACCCTTTGATGTACAATATTGTATGTTGCATTAAAAAAGATGTTCGGTTAGAAGTTAATTGAATTAAAAAGATATCATAAATAGAAGGCAAATCTACAATAAAATTGCAGCTCCGAATATAGCGACTAAGCTGGAAATAGAAAAACTGACAATGTTACCACTGTTTGTTTGTTCAACTGGTGCTGACTTTGATGGAGCTGCTGGAACTTTCTCTGAAGCTGACCCTGCACTACCAGCCTTTGGAGATGAGTCTTCACCTTTTGATGAGGTTCCTGAGCTCCCACTTGACGGTGATTTTGCAGAATCTGGTGAACCAGCACCTGCTGGGGAAGAATCAGAACCAGTACCAGAACCAGCTGATGGTGAGCTAGCTTTTGCACCTGGAGAACCACCAGCTGGAGAAGAACCGGAACCTGAACCAGCTGGAGAAGAACCGGAACCAGAACCAGAACCAGCTGAAGGAGATCCTGCACCTGCACCTGGACCTGGAGAGCCAGCAGCACCTGGATTGGATGCGTTTGGACATGATTCACCTACACAAATTGGGGACGCAGCAGGTGGACAATTGGCACCAACACATACTAATGGAGAAGGAGAAGGAGGTGGACAATTAGCACCTACACAGACTGGAGAAGGAGAAGGAGGTGGACAATTAGCACCTACACAGACTGGAGAAGGAGAAGGAGGTGGACAATTAGCACCTACACAGACTGGAGAAGGAGAAGGAGGTGGACAATTAGCACCTACACAGACTGGAGAAGGAGAAGGAGGTGGGCAATTAGCACCTACACAGACTGGACCTGGAGAAGGAGGTGGGCAATTGGCACCAACACATACTGGAGCTGAACAGTTAACACCTACACAGACTGGAGAAGGAGAAGGAGGTGGACAATTAGCACCTACACAGACTGGAGAAGGAGAAGGAGGTGGACAATTAGCACCTACACAGACTGGACCTGGAGAAGGAGGTGGACAATTGGCACCAACACATACTGGAGCTGAACAGTTAACACCTACACATACTGGACTTGGAGAAGGAGCTGGGGCTGGACAGTTAGGCCCAACGCATACCAGTGGGGCAGCTGATTTTGGGGTGCATGAAGGGCAGTTAGATGCTGGAGCAGCATATGTAGCAACTGGAGAAATACAGGTGACTGGGTTGCCAGCTGAAGTAGTGGTATAAGTTGTCATGCCAGTGGTCATCAATTCACAGGTTTGACATGCAACAATTTCTTTAGTACAGATCTCGTTGCAAACTAAGTTGGTCATACATGGCATGGTAATAACTGGATAAACTACCATGGCCCCACAAATACCTAAGCAACAAGTGGTGACATTATGAGTAACAGTAACAACTTTTGGTGGATCTTTTGTGACAGTGACTGTAGCAGTTGATACTAATGGTTTCTTTGAAGAAGTAGGTTTTGTGGCAGAACTAGAACCGGATGCGGATGCTACTGATGATGATCCTGCTTTTGTAATTGGTGATGAAGTTACAGATAAAGATAGAGCTGAGGCTGAGGTTGAGGCTGAGGCTGAAGTACTTGGTACAGCAGATGCTGAAGTATCCAATGAGCTCGTAGAAGAAGCTAGTACTGACTCAGCAGAGCTAGATGATGGCTCATCAGCTGAGGCTGAAGTACTTGGTACAGCAGATGCTGAAGTATCCAATGACAAAGCAGCAGCCAATGGGTTCATAGAAGAAGCTAGTACTGACTCAACAGAGCTAGATGATGGCTCATCAGCTGAGGCTGAAGTGCTTGGTACAGCAGATGCTGCAGTATCCAATGACAAAGCAGTAGCCAATGGGTTCATAGAAGCTAGTACTGACTCAACAGAGCTAGATGATGGCTCATCAGCTGGGCTGGACAATGGTTCATTAACTGGAATTGATGAGGGTTCATCAGCTGGCATTGATAAGGCAGAGACAGAATCTAGTGTAGATAATGGTTCCAATGGAAATGAGGCCTCAGATGGTTGTACATCAGGAATAGCAGCTGAAACTGGAGCAGATTCTGAAGTTTTAGGCCCACCAGCTTGTTCTGAGATTTGAGTGTCTGGAGTTACAACAGCAGATAATGGAGCAGGAGCAGGAGCAACAGAAACTGCTGGTGTTTCTTCC
The DNA here is from genome assembly GCA_030579975.1 of Blastobotrys buckinghamii (nom. inval.). Taxonomy (NCBI): domain Eukaryota; kingdom Fungi; phylum Ascomycota; class Dipodascomycetes; order Dipodascales; family Trichomonascaceae; genus Blastobotrys; species Blastobotrys buckinghamii (nom. inval.). The sequence goes on from JAKTSB010000142.1 coordinate 26,624, forward strand.
GGAGCTTCTGGTTCTGGAGCTTCTAATTCATCCGAGAAAGGATTTTCTGAACTAGCTGGAGCTGGGTCATCTACTGGTGTTGATTGTGTTGAAGGAGCGATAGAAGGTGGAGTTACAGCAGAGTCAGATGCCTGGGCCATGACAGCAGTTGCTATTAAAGCAGCTGCAATCTTATATTTAAACGAGTGCATTAGTTAGTTGGTATATTTATTAATGAATGAAAGTAACAGTTGGTGAGGAAAAAAAGAATGCAAACGAATCGAGAGATTGAAAGGTATATAAAGTATTCCATTCAAAATGTTTTGATCGATTTTTAGTTTTAAAATAGATATTAAGGTTATTATCAATTGCTTAAGGAATCCAAGGCAAAAATAATATATGTAAACACACATTCTCGATTACTCGAGTAGACATGAAATTCATAAAAAAGAAATATTTAGGTTTTTTGAGAATTTTCACCCATTTTGTTAGCTATAGATATATATATTAAATATACCTATAGGGCTTTATAGTTTCCGACATGCAATTAAAATACTTGATGAAGCTAAATTTATATTCGGTTATGAGCTGTACTATAGGATTTGATTTATTACAGCTGATATATATTGTGAATTATTTTGCACAATATGCAGACCATTTTCGTCCAAGTGCCCTGAAATATTAATTGGTATACATGTATGTTAATCAAGTGAAATGGAGCATTTTGCTAGATTTCTTTTTGACAGTAAGCCTGACCTATATCAAAAAAAAAAAAAAAAATAATAATAATAATAATAATAATAATAATAATTATATAAAAAAAACTACGGGGGTATTCTCGATTATATCAGTTCATACTATCAGCTCTTTTATCAATTGTTAGAGGGGTTTTTTTTTCTCTGAAATTTCTATAGACATAGATATTAATTTGGTAAGCGATCAAATTAAGGTTAAAGTTTGAAGGAGTTGGAAACACAATTCGATGCGGTATACTATAGAAGTAGTTGCATGCAGGTGTCTTAGAATAGGATGAAGGGCTATTGAATGTCTTATATAGATCTATTACCATGGGCACTATATATAACACACGGCAAGAAATCAATTACAAACTTGACTGCAAAAAGTTGGATAGGTGTATATGAGATATGAAATATTTCACAATCGATAGAACCTGGAATATTTTGGTACTGGGATACATATATACTTAATATATATAGTTAGTTGCAGATTATGGTCAATTACCCAGAGATCACTTACGATCAAAAACTTATACACTTAACAGGATGTTTGATAAAGACGGCGAGGGATATTCTGATGGTTATAATAGTTCGATAGTTTATAAAATAATTAAGATATATTAAAAAAATTTCCATCGGTCTTGATATATTGTATTAATTCGAGAAATTTTTATTGTTAGAATTTTTAAGTATCGAGGCCACGAAATCAATCCATATAATCATTTCTTTTACTTGATAATAAAGTATAATTATCAAAATATTCCTTTACTAATAATAAATTATTTTTATTTGTTTTTGCACATAACATACATACGCTAAAATTAATTCTTGGAGTACACGCTTGTACAATTGAGTACAACGTATCGTTAAATTGCACAGATGCCAAATTAAATGGTTTTTCTACGATATATTTGTCAAAAGCTTTTTTATTGAGCCTATTCTCTCGTCTAATGGCTCGAGATCTTTGAACGGTACGGAATGGCCCCAGCAGAAAATTTCTTATCGTTAATTATGCTATGCCATATCTTTTTTTTTTTAATGAATATTTTTGATTCCAACGGATTTATAAAGTTAATCAAAACTGCATGCATAAAAATATTGCACGATGAACATTCTATGATGTGTATATATATATAGTCCAATTTGAGGAATGTGACTTTTTAAGTTCAAATTTACGCATTCATGGCTATAATTTGAACAATGCGTTTGGGAAAAATAAGATGCCCACAGCATGCTCTTTGATTATTTGACCCAGTCAAGAAAGAAAAAAAATATATATTTTATCATAAAGCAATATTTTCGGCTATTTGTATAATATGCAGTATACATAATTAGAACTTGTACATAAATTTTGGCAAAAATAACTATATATATCTATAGTATACATAAAATACCATGCATCAACTCTACACCTAGTGAATATAATTACCATTCATCAAAGATGATAAACACAATTGGCTGTATGCACAATAATAAATAATATCCTGTCTTACAATGCAGAATACGCTACAAGCTCCAGACCAGGAAAGTTATGAGAAACCGAATTTTTACTTTGAATTAGTACCTCTAATCTGGGTACATTAACGTCTTATCTCGATACACTGATACACATATACAAGAAACACGATAATAACTGTTAAGCATTTGATACTAGTAATGATTCTTAGATTTGGTCACATCAGGCACTACACTGGGACATATTTAAACCCAGATAGATTGGAATTTACGTTTGTTGCAATATATAAGCACTTAAATTTTTAGCCTCTATATAATTAGAGCATATGTTCCCAACAAGTTACAATTCAGTATTCTTGGATATATCAGCAAATTCAAGAGTTAGTTGCTTATATCCCGAATTCTACGTGCTAACTATACAATTATATATATATATTAACTTAGCTAATTAATGGTCAACCAAGTTTTATAACGAAAATTGAAATTGGTTTTATCATACAGAAACTATTTGAGATTTGAATAAAAACCCAGTTAGTTTTACCAGCATCTTATAGAATCTAATTCATGTATTCTATATACCAGGAAATAGTAAAACCTATAGATACAATAAATAAATCTCTGTGGTTTTATTCCAATCCAAGTTTATTTATAACTCAAGGGCGCTCTGTCTATATTTTTGAATAATTAATTAGAACTTCAAGTTTGTATGCAAATTTTGAATAGCTAGGTATAAAATATTCCTTTCCTGGTTCCACAGCGTCAATCCCTAAAAGATTGTTCGAAGAATCAATCTTCAAAAATCATATATTGAACCAGATATAAGGATTTGTTGTTGGCCTCAATTCTGTTTAATATACATTTAACGAACCTGGGTATATATAGACATCATTAATTGCAAAGAATTTATAAAGTTCAGGTTTTTCCCTATATATTAGTATGCTATAGTATACTAACATGTTTACTAAAATAGTAAAAATTTATATTAGATTATTCAAACTTAAATTGACGTTTTATCGAGATATCACTGAAGCTGCCTGCATATGGAACAAACTGTGATATTATCCCGCGCTTCCTGCCATGGAATTTACATTTCTGCCCAACTTCAAATTCTACATAAAGAAAATATTAAGTCCGAGATATTTGCCTTCAAGCAGGGTTTATTTCTGAATTTGCAATGTTCAATAGTTCAATATATGTATATAGTTTAACCTATGTTTATAATATATACGGCAACAAAGTAGTCTTTAACCAGGCATCTATAGCATAAATCTTGTCAAGGATTAGGGACCGGTTCAGGTATTATTGATACAGGGGGGATTATAAAATCTCTATGAACTGACAAATTATGTGTTTTGCATGCGTGTTAGGACACCAATCAAAAACTTTCAAGTTACATAAAATAACCTCATATGTAATATAATAATTTTATACTTAGTTAAACCTAAAAATTAGAAAATATACCCTATGATAAGTTCGAGATCTATTACCATGGCCACCGGTATGATCAATCGATCTAAAATAAAAACCATATCATAATTGAGCTACTAATAACGGTATGCAAATTGCGAACTGCAGTCCTCATATCATGCGCATTTAATGAGTAATAATGTTATTATTGACTTTTATACCTGGATTATATTATGGATTACAACTATGCTGTGGATGGGACTTATATATGAGATCTCATGACTATAGGATTAATTTGAATTTTCGTCCAATTTTTCATCGAATATTTTTTTCCAGTTAGATTTAAGAAAAGACTGCAACCTCGAAAGGTAATAGCTGCGAATTTAATTGACCATGCTTTCTAAATTCTTTTCACACATACAACCACTGGCAATTTAAAGTTTACAGCTACTAAGCAAATTATAGGTATCACGCAAATTATCTATGGTACTAATTAACCCAGGCACTCTTTGAGTAAATACTGTAGTCATGGTAACAGAGAAGACCTATGCATAGATACCCCTCCTTCATCGACTTGTTTATCTCTTATACGCAATCTATTTAAAAGGTCCAGTTCGAATCGCTTTATAAAGATATCACTGAATTGATAAAACTTACAGTAGCCGCAGAGAAGAGTGTGGGAGTTCTTTAAAGAAAAAAGCCAAAATGATGAATTCACTGCAGGTGTAATAGAAATCACAACAGAAACCATAGGCTTCAAGCTATTAATGTTAAAAGGAATAATTAAAACTATATATATATATATATTATAAAGGCCCTCCAGTGCCACACCAAAAAGGTTGAAAATTTTCCTTGGTTTCCATGGCAATTTCTATTCGCATGTACCAATAATGGTAATTGGCCACCATTAATTGCGGTAATATTCCTAGACATTAGAATTTTTCGGTTTAAAATACTCATTAATCAGCCTATAGAATATAATTAATTAAGCTAACAATTATCGATTAATTTATCCTTTATATATACATAGCTATATATATCCATAGCGACCCCACGAATTTGACAGGTACAGCCCCTGCATTGCAGCAGGCTGTTTAAAAAATCCCACTCAGTAAATTGTAGCATCCTATTAATTGTATAGATTCATATATAACTAGATTAAGTTGTTGTCTTATAAGGTAAAAACGTAGCTCTATCGTGGTATATGTAGGCTAGCTCATTTAAGACGAGTCTAGCTTATATATAATCAATGACCACTCAAGCCATAAGACCGGTATACAATTATCAGATACTCTATTAAGAGATTAAAATAAAATGTCTACAATTTAAACTGGTATACTGAGTATATTATAGTAGCTATAGTTCTACTATAAAATTTCTTCTCCAATTGAAGCCATAACATCTATATGTAACTATATATATATATATATAATATAAGAAAACTATATATCAATTCTCCTCAACTTTAAAAATAATTATAATATTTTGTAGAAGTTCTAAGGGGCAAGCCGCATTTGTAACATAGAGTCCTGGAACAATGTTTTCAGCATGTCTTGAAAATATATATGTCTCATATTTCTAAATATCAGTCGAATCGAGAGTTCATCTCTTGATGCATGGTCGTGGAGGCTGCAGGTAGCTGGTCCGGAATTTATCATTATAGTTGAATTAATATCACGCAGTATACTATATATATACAAAGTATCGGAAGATACATTACCATGGCCATATACCTATAGTGCTTGGACTCTGCAATTAATTGTAGCCCACCTTTCTTTTCTCAAAATATACTATAGTATTTATAGTCCTTTGTATTATCTTATCAGGTATTCAGGTTTTATACCGCATCCAGAGATGGTAATTCAAACGAGTTTAGCTATTTTTAGAGCCAACTATCTTTAAAAGTTTAATTCATTTTTTCTCCCTGTTCGGGCCAGTACAATATATAGTTATTATAGCATATTTATACAATAGTGTTAACTGCAGTACATGTAGATTTAACCAAGAATCGATCTAATAAAAAATCAACAATTAAATCTAAGCATATGAATTGATGCAAGGCATGATTTTACAGCATTATGCTATAGCGATTGAAAAATCACGATACCAAATTTTTGAAACAGTGAATTAATTATCACCTTTTATTTTAATTTATATATGTAGGATCAAATTAATATTTTGATAGAAGCAGAACTTTCAATTAATATTTGGATTTTCTGATGTTTGTTCTCCCATAATGGAGCGGTGCATGCTATATTATATACCACAAGAATTAATATATATCTCATAGAGGTGTGTTTGGTTTGGCTACGCTTAACCTCAATATGGAAATTTAAATTTAACCAATAGAATTGATAGCTACAGCTAGCGGTAAATGCATGATCTATCCAATCATGTAATGGTCGCAACTTTTAATTTCAAATCCTCCAGTTGCTAACATCATCTACCAAAAAACCTGATAAGAAAGCTCGCATAAATATAAAAAGGTAATAGTAGTAATAAACAATTTATCTTAGCGTTTCACATCACTGTTCCTGACTTCCAAAAACCATCTTTGGTTATTCAAAAACCACTACGTACATTAAAAGTAAGTATGTTAAAAACACGAAATTGAATGGCTAATGATGAGCTACTTTTATAAATAAAATATCAATGATAAATAGAAACAATCGTAGTATAAGATACTTATTACAGGCCTACACTAAATGTATAAGAATGCTAATTAATTTGAGTTGGAACTGGATTGTAATAGTGAACTGGTGTACTGTTTAACTAGTAATAAAGAGTAATAGATATTAAAAGTATGGTAATTAATTGATAATCAAGATATATATAATTCTATGAGAGGATTTGAAGAAATATATATATTAATTCAAATCTGAACAGAAATGATAAAAAGTTTTGAATAAAATAAGAAATAAATGAAGAAGAAATAAAGTAAAACAAAGCAAAGCCAATCGGATCGGAGGTAAGGCTAGAACCCTTACATGATGAAAAGGGTTAGATTACCTACTCAAAGCCTAAACTTATAAATACGGTTCGCACTGGTAATAAAGAGGCTTAACAGGCCCCTACTGATTCCTGTGGCACTCCCGACGCGTTCTTTTCGTGTTCTTGTTAAACCTGCTTGGGTTGAAATATTTCAATAAGCATTGGCATCAAGTCTAGACAATATTGGACCAAAGCCTCGAACACTAAGCTCAATATCAACCTCAAAAAAATGTAATGAGCTAAGATTAATATTCTGGACCTACGATTCTATATATATTTGGATAAGTAACCTCAGAATATAATTAACCTAAAAGTAGCTACACATAAACAATTGAATTACTGAATTGAATACTTGTAATAAAATAGAATAATAACTGTTATCAATGTTCAAAATATTATGTTCGAAGAATAGAAAATAATAAAATAAATTTAAATCACATATGTAATAGTGTGCGTGGTGAAAAAACTAGATTATTTTTAACAGGAATAGTAATGAAAATCGTGTGCGTTAAGAAGAAAGAAATAATAAATTTTTGGTATCGGTGTTTTATTAGTAAAAAGACATTAAAAAAGTAGTAGTTTGAAGCCTACATCAAAATAGTAGCACCAATTAATACAGCAATAGCAGTAATTGAGAAGCTGGTAGTAGTTGCTGAGCCTTGTAATACCTCATCTGAGTTGCTGCTTAAGAATTTTAACAGCTTGGTCTGCTTTTGATGATTCTTTTGGAGCTTCTTGGGGTTTGCTTTCACCAGAGGCTGAACCTGGCGCGGCATCACCTGAACTTGAAGAGTTACTGAGATCACTGCTTAATTGATCAGTTGGTTTATAATATATCTGAACTGCTGGTCTGAGAGTCTTTAGGCGCAGTTGGAGTAGCGCTTGAGCCTGAGCCACCATGGCACCTGGAGTGGATCCCATACCACTATTTGAACCTGAACCTGAACCACCTTTCTGGTGCACCTTTATCATCACATTTAGTACCTACACAGACATTTGAAGTTGGAGTTGATGGAGCAATAACTTTTGGTCTTGGTGCCGGTGTACCTCCACTTGGAGGAGCATAGCTAGGTTGCACATGGAGAAACAACAGTGACAGCATTACCATTGGAAGTTGTGAAAGTGCTCATTTCATTCGTTTTCAATACACATGTATTACATGGCATGACTTTCATTGTACAGGTATTATCACATACAAGATCAGTAATAGTTGGGACAGTAATAACTGGCAAAGCCAAATAGAACCAGCAAATACCTAAACAACATGCAGAAACAGTTTGTGTAATAGTTTTTGTTGGAATTGGGTCGACAATGATAGTAACTGTTTCAGTTGGTAATAATGATGTACTATTGGTGTTAGCTGATGGATCAATTGAAGTTGGATCAGTTAACAATTGAGATTGGATCAGTTGAAGTTGAATCGATTGGAGTTGGATCAGTTGGTACTGGATTGGTTGAAGCGGAATCGGTTGTTGCTGTATTAGTTGCTGCTGTATCGATGATCAGTTGGTGTTGTATCGATGATCAGTTAGTGCTGTATCAGTTAGTGCTGTATCGGTTGGACCCGTATTAGTTGGACCTGAATCAGTTGGAGCTGGATCAGATGGACTTCATTTTCAATAATTAAGTTGATTTGACTTAATTAATTTTGGAATATAACGCGTGAAGAATAGTTGGTTATAAGTTTTATTGATTGAAGCTTGTGAGTTAACGTGAATTTAATATTTTGTGCTATTTTATGTTCCAAATGAACGTTAAAAATAGTTTGAGAAGTTGAGAAACTTTGAAGTAAAAACTGATAAATTAATTCCCAGAAACTTTGAGCTATTTATATATTTTATGTTAGATGTGTTAATTTTTTTTTTTTTTTTTTCAATATAATATAGGATATATTTAAAAGAACTTTGGTTATCATAACTGTATTTTCCGCGTTGGTTCTTTTTGTTTTGTTATTATCTTCCAATATGATCTCTTAATTATTTGTACAGTTTTTGCGTGCCTAAAATCTATGTATACTAGATTAAAAAAAATTTCGACTATAGACATCCAATCACTTATTTTAAAAGGGGTTGAGGCCCTAAAATTTAATTATTAAATTACTTTGATTCGAAAAACTTGCCAATCTCAAGCTAGCAAGAGTAATATCGTGATTCAAACAATGGATTTAGATTGGAATGGCTGAGTGTCTGAAATATTACTTTCCAATAAATAAACTTCTGTAGTTTTTTAAACTAAATAGTCTAAGCAATGTTCTAAGTAGCGAACTCAGAAACCTAGAAGTTCAAAGAAAAACATTTTAAATTTCTTGAGTGAAAACAAAAGTAGTTGAGATATAGCCTATACCAATGTTTGACGCATGTTTGCCCAATTACCGCCTTATAAAATAAAGTAGTTCTATACACTAATATAAAATGGTTACTGGAAGCTCTGGTCTTGAAAGTATTAGGTCTTTGAGCTTAAATTTAGTCTCTTCATTTCGAAGAGGTAGTCCGTTGTCTATTAACCATAAAGTAGATAGATCAAATTATAACGTACCTTCTATATATAATTATTAGACAAAAAGAATCGTTTATAAGTCTTATCTCTCATATCAAAATTTAATGCTATAAAAGAAGAACTATCTATAAATATTATTTCACATATAAAAGGTTATTATGCTGCTAGCACACTCAATTTATTAATTCGGTGAAATTTCCAGTATTTACCCCGTTATTTCGATACTATAGCTAAGTTCTATCTGGTATATATCCGTATATTTAACCCAAACATTGTTTGCTTCAAACTAGCTTATTTAGGAATTCTATGATCACAATCAAGTAACTCTTGGGAATTGCCTGTATAGAATAAGCAAGTACAATTCCTGAAAATCTTATATTCCCAGAAAAAAAGTATTACTGCTTTGTTAGTTCATAAAAGCATGTTTAAATTCAATAGAGATTTTAACCATATACTGCTATTACATTTGTTCTAAATGCTACTGTTCAATATAATTATTGACCGATTTTTTTATCAATAAAATTGCTTCAAACACCGGTCGAAACTCTATAAAGCCTGGGTTTGTTCGAGGTAGTCCCCTTGATGCGGTAGAGCTACATTGTAAGGTTAAAGATTATTTAGCCCCAATTGTTGCATTCAATATATATTTAAGTCTACCTGCGCTATTATTCCGTTTTATTAGGGTGTACAACGGCACGTATTGATACTTGTAAATAAAGGATGTATCTGACTGCTCCCTTGCAGTTAATATACTTGAATTATTATTATCAATACCTCAAATCTGAAACTTTCTGAAAAAGTTACTCATTTAACCCCAAATATTTGACAGTCAGCTAATTATTGTAGAATCAGAAATAACAAGGTACTAGGATTATACTCTAACAAGGATCTTTTTATGCGCAGGGTTTGCGTAAACAAAAGTTTCTAGAATTAATAAATGATTATTTCTAAAATTTGAGCTTGAATACGCTTTAATGAATAGCCAACTGTATTTACAATCAGAAACAATTGGATGTGATATTTCAAAAAGTTTACTCACTAATAGATTGTGTTTGAATCATATTTTTCTTTTAAAATTAATCTTTGCTATGCTTTCACATCAATTGAGTGTGCCGTTGAACAGATATTAGAGTCATAGGCTGTAAACAAGCCTTATGATTGAAACCTGTCAAGGATATCACAGTAATTACAGCTGGAATAGCTACTCACAAAAGTCTTGAAAAACTGTATATAAACTATTCGAACGAACGGTGCAATTATCAAGATATGACTATTTCAAATTACCAAAGTATACAATAACTGGCATATTAAGCATTGATCCATTATAATTCATTAAATTGGCAATAAAATGAAAAGTAGCATGGAATTTTTGAAGTAATTGAATGGCTCCAATTGGTGCAAGTACCACTCAATCTTACCCCTTTACTTGTTACTACAATAATTACAAAACCTTTCTGGACTCTTACAAATCAATGAGTAGAGCTATCATATGCCTATAATGTGTATAGATACTATTTAACTAAGTCTGATATGAAGAAAGATAAAGTCTGTGTTCTAATTAAGTATACATTCATTATAAATACAAGCATGGAAAGATTATGTACTTAAACTAGTAAAGAGATAATATGTACGGAAAAAAATCAAATATATAATAGGATGATATAAAAATAAGGAGAAGAATTTTTTATATGATTCTAGATCCTTGTGGTACTGAACATAACAATAAAAAATGTGCGTGAAATCATAAGCAAATAGAAAAAAAGTATAAAGTGGGCTTTATAAACCATATTTTCGAACGCTAGTAAGCTTAGAAAAACATAGCAGCGCCAAAGACAGCAACAATTGAACCAATAGATAATTGAACAGCGGATGCAGAGCCTTGAGCTAAAGTACCAGTTTTAGCTGCAACATCACCACCTTCATCAGCAGGGTTAGCCACCGAAGCTGGTGCGGCTAGTGTCTCACATTCAGAGCCAACACAACCTTTTGGAGATCCTGCGGCTTTTGGAGAATCCTCTGGTTTAATTGGGGCTTCTGGAGCTGCAGCCTCTGGGGATTGAGCAGGAGTTTCACATTCCTCACCAACACAACCAGTCTTTTGGGTTGGGTTAGCTGGAGTAGCCTTTGGGGCATTTGGAGCATTAGGAGCATTTGGAGCATTAGGAGCATTTGGAGCATTTGGAGCATTTGGAGCAGTTGGAGCAGGCGGGGTGCATTGTGGACAATTTGAAGCAGGTGGGGCATAAGTAGCACATGGTGAAACAACAGTTACTGGGTTACCAGCAGATGTGGTGGTGAAAGTTGTCAAAGATTCAGTATTTAATGGACAAGTTTGACATGGAACAATTTCTTTTGTGCAAATTTCATTGCAAACTAAGTTGGTCATGCATGGCATAGTGATAACTGGGTAAACCAAATAAAAACCGCAGACACCCAAACAACAAGTTGAAACAGTTTGGGTTATGGTACTGGTTGGAATTGGGTCTTTGGTAATAGTAACAGTCTTAGTTGGGTCAACAGATACAGACGCCGAACTGTTGCTTGATGTAGACAGAATAGGAGAAGAAATTGTAATAATTGATGATGATGGAATAGTGGAAGAAGTTGTAATAATTGATGATGATGGAGTAGTGGAAGTAGTTGTGACATTTAATTGAGCCAAAACCGCTGAAGCAATAACAGACAAAGTAGCGAAAGATACCAATTTCATTTCTAATCTATAATTTATAATAAACTTCTGTTGATTGAATAAAATAAAAAATTCCTGTTTATAAATGTGTTGAGGAAAAGTCGAGAAGATACAAAGTTATCGAAAGAAAATAGTCCAATATTTATAGTTTTTTTCTTGAGAAATTCCTGACAATTATCAAATTTTTTTTATTATATATATAAGACGTTTTTATTGGCGATTTAGGCTTTTTTTCAGGACTAAAAGTTTTTTTTTCTTCAGGAAAAATATATAAGACCTCAGCTCGACAACTAGGTTTGTCTTATATATAAGTTTGGATTGAATCTTTCTTAAATTTGTCTTTCTCGTTTTGAAAGTGAAATGTGTTACCCTAAATAACTTTCTTTTTTAATTTATGCTACCAATAAGACAAATAATTTCAAATGTTCATTCTTGTAGATGAATGGTAGTTCTTGATAACCACTTTACCAAGTTTGATCAATCAAAATTATATGTATCATTGAAGAAGCATGGATGATGGTAAAAGTCAATTGTACTCCAGTTAATTGGTTTGACCGTTGAAGAAAATTATGTACCTTACCTTATCAATACGAGGAATGTATCGCTTGAACCGCAGCACACTATACATCACAATTTTCATTATAAACATTATAATGATGAAGACTCCTATTATAAAGAGTGTCGGTACATCCTCTTCAACAATTTAGTTGTTAATCATGAGCCAAGCTATCTCTGAGTATCCTTTAAGCATATATCTTATACTGTGTTAAAGCCAAAAACTATATATGTATATGTGGAAACATTTAAAGTTTAGGCATCTGACTAGAACCCTGCATAAAACCAGACTATGTTTAATACTTGCAATTCGAATCTATGCTGATTCATTTTTACATCAATTGAATATTAGTTCAGCTGCTGCAGTGGTAATTGCTCAATTTCACTTAATTTTTTTCTGTCGTATTTATTACGTTAACAGCTTATTATAGTGTGTATATATAGTTTTTTTTTTTTTTATCTCTTCTTTATTAATATTTATTTAAATACAGTTTACTAGACTAGTTTTGAATAAAAAGAGAGCCATAATCGCAAAAATTTGTACGCGCAGTTGTTTTAAAATATAATTCGAATAACTTATCCATGTCTATAATAATATATGCCTCGAGTTTTCAGAGACAAGCATGCATTTGCTGCAGGGTGGTTGCGTCTATAGATATATATACTATATGAACCGACTGGACTATTTATATAATATATATATAGTTAAACAAGTATAACACAATGTACACATAATTTATAACACACTAAGCTGACTCTATAGAACTCGATTATTGAATTATTCTGTCTGACCCAGAACACAAGCAAAAATAACACAGCAACTTTTGGTATATCGTCAAAAAGCTAACTTTATTATGCATATCCTATTTAATAATCTACATATGTATAAAATACCATAGCTGTAGTAAATTAGCGAGCATATACATATATATGTGCAAGTGCATTTCTGTTTGATATTTTCGCTGTAAGTAATGGCCATATCTTGTGATACTACATTATACTATAGTTTATGTCACGTAAATTTGATTTGGTTGACTGCTAAGCATATTATTTATAACCATATATATACCTGCAAAACGCTCATAGTCGAGTATCCGGATTTTTGTTATATCGATTCGTTAAACCGTATTATTTTTGAATCTAAAACGTCCTTGAAATCCCTGCAGTAGGGGGTCGCAGATTGTGATAAAAAATTTTCAGTTTGATCGACTAGTTTAAACAAGTTTGGATTAAGTGCATCGGCATAATTTTGAAAGGTGACAAAATATATTCAGTATAGCCCTTGATTTCTAGTTTGGGCAAAGGGACTACATTTTTAAACTCGAATCGAAATAAAAGACATATGAAACTTATAATAGCTCGATGAAAGTTAAGCTTCTAAAAAGGGGCTAGACCAAATCAGAATCATCCTCGAGGTGGTTTAACGTTCATGCTGCCTGCAGGTTATTTGATCATTAAACTTTATTTAGAATCAAAAATAAACTTTTATTTTGGCTATTTGCTTAATTACTATTTATTTTCAAGTCCATTGTGTGAATAATAACTGCATGCTTTATTGAAAACAATTGTCACAGGTCATTAATGAAATTATAGTATACATATAAGGTGATAATCAAGGTGAGCCTCATCTACAATATCTATGAATTTTAAAATGACACACCCTGCCTGTTGCGATTACGAGAGCTCTAGTTAGTAAATCATATAGTTTTCTTTCAAAGAGCACAGGGTGTGGCTTCTAAAATACATATATATATGTATACTGGTGTAGGTGTATATTTATTATCCAAATGTATGATGCATGGATATCTATTACAACAAATTATATCTGCTATCGACGAACGCTGCAGTGGAGCTCATTCAAAACTCAAAACTAACATTAGTAGCTATAGCAACATACTTTTGCTTGTTCAAGATCTATCAATTTAGTTTAAAACATGCAGGAGTCAAACAGGCGCTACCCTCAGAGTTTTTAAAGTTAGAATCTTATATAATCCATGGTCTAATGCTTTAGTTTTTCTATCTTAAATTTAAATTATCTGAATTACTATTAAACCGTATATTATAAAACGTCGACCTAGTTGGTTTGGTGGTATATTATTGAGATGAAGCTATCTTATATGTATATGTGGTACCGCGTGTTTGATAAAACGTAAAAGCAATATCAACTTTATACTATACGTACAAGTTGTAGTCTTCAGCTGCAGACTAGGTCAATTGTACTTGCATCGATCTGTTCACTAGTTAATTAGTTGTAATTGCATCAATCTGTTTACTAGTTACAGTAGCTATGGTGTATATCATAGTTTAAGTTAGTGTACCATATGGTATCAATTTAACTATTAATTTATAGTTAGCATGAACTATGATACCAATTGAGACATTGCCGAACGCGATCCCACATATACACAATAAAATTGAGTATCAACGATTATAAGGTATCTCAAAACTTTAAATCGCAGTGTAATTTTTTAAGATTTATAAGTGCTATAGTAGTATCACCGGATGATTTTACAATTTTTCACTCCAAGCTTAGCATAAAAGAGGTGTGAAAGCTGCTTGAATAGATCTACGACAGCTGGTACCTAGAAATAAACCACTATAGTGAACCCAGCTGTCAGTAATAAATACTCCCTAAATTGAATACTATAATATGATTGGTTTGAATCTAGTAATGTTACCTGTTTTACGATAGTTAGGAGCAGCCCGGGCGTATATCCATTGCAATATATATTGTATGTCGCATAGCTATATATAGCCACATTTCATTTCGGATCTAAACAGATTTTTTAGCATGCGTGATCTGACGATCTGACGTTTTGACAGTTTCAGATTCTTCATCATTCATTGGATTTTTATCATACCTGTATAAGGGTAGACTCCTTAGATTTGAAGCCTCATTCTATATTTTTTAATGCCATATTAAAGCAACATTTGAATACAATCAATGTAAAATTATCAATTTTCAAATTTTCGTTTGTGCACATATCACTGCAGGTTATGCCATACTAAATGTGTTCTACTACTAATAGATTAAAGTTCACCTCCTTGCATGCGCTTGTGCAACTTTACATATATACGTGTGTGATAAAGGTAAAGGTACTTTAAGGCCCGTCCAACTACCACGATTCGAAACAGCAGTTGGTTCTATTCTTTTTTCCGTATCTCGTTACTAATATGTATATTTGTAATCGGCCAATATATATGTATACTCAATTGCTTTGAATTTTTTTTGAGGATGTTTTCTGTAATATCATCTTTACGCCAGAATTCCCAATATCAAAACAAAGATGAGCCTCATATGTATGACGCGCGCATATGAGATACATATATGCATGATATACCAAATTCGTATGTGAACCGACCTCATTTGAAAATCCTACTGCAGGTAATTCGTTACTGTTTTAAAGTTTTTTTTTTTTAAATTTGAATTGATTTTAAATATTAATAAAGTCATTGTGGGTTATGAATTTACAATAATGATTTGGGCCATGAAAGAATACTAGCTTTGGAGTAAGAAAAAAGCACAGGTTTTACTTAACTATATTAATTAATAAAAACTATATATTTATTACTTGCAATGGCAGATTTTAGTTATGAATGGTTACGCGTATGAATAAATAGAACTAAAAGCTAAAGGGAGAATCTACAAGAATTAACGCAATAATCTTGAGGTTGATATATGTCAGTTATTACCTATTTACAGTACATGTGCTTTAATCTTACCTTGGTATTCATATAGAAATATCCGTGTATTGCTTGCTCGCCATAATCTAAAATCTAAAAGCTTTCATTGATAAAAACCTATATATCGATACAAAAAAAAAGTTAACCATCTGGTGGTATATACATATAATTGTTTCAAGTATTTATATATATATATATATGTTAACAATTGTATACCGCGGGGAGATCTCTGAAATATTGCAATGAGGTTACGTTCGGATATCAAGAATCGATATACCAACTTATATATATATATATATGTGACCTCTGCAGATATGATACAAAGTGTGATCTATAGATCTATATATATATATCATTATAATAATGCAAGGCTGGCGAGGAAATTTGCCAGTCGTGAAGTATAACCTTGGAAAGGCACAAGTTGTAGGTTCGTGAAGATCGATGTAGAACCAAAAATCTTCAATTCATATATATAACTAATAGATTTGACCTGCTGCTGGTACTAATGGAATATATATCATCTGGAAGCTGAGTTAACCCTTCGAACTCTCTGTCGTTCTCTTCACCAATATCTTTGATATTCGATCATTATAATATATATATATTGCGACATTTGAAAGTATACAACACTTGATTGTGGCTAGCCATATATAGCACCCCCTATCATTCTTGAAACGTTTCTCATTGCAATAGACCCAAAACTTATCTTCTAAAAGAATGCTAGGTAACTCTATAGCTATAAATTAAATACTTTGCTGGAAGCACATTTTTTTTTCTATTGATCCTCAAAAACCCAACTGTCTGATAAAAATTATCAATAGTACCATGGCAAAAGCGTGTGATATATACCATGGTTCACAACAATGATCAGCGTTGATCAAACAAAACGCGCCATTTCAAAATAATAATAAAAAATCCTCAAAATCTTTTTTATTTTTTCTGGCGGTGCAGCGCAGCTGCAGGATTATAGTGACACCTAATAAGCATAAACAAGATACGGTATTAAATCGTATTAGTCTCGAAATTGATACACAACACCCCGCAAGGCTCATGTAAAAATCACAATACATACTATAGCTTATAATCAAGAAATCTGAAATGAGGATTTAAAACATTATCTGTATAAATATATCTTCCTATTTCTGAATCGCAACTTACTATATTTACATTTTTTTATCCTCTATACTCGCTACTTATATTCAAAGAAAGTTTTTTTTCTCACTTAGCATCGATTCACCAGTATCATCATATAAAGTTTAAGCACCTTCTTTATATACTAATTAGTGACGGATAAAACAACCGTGCATCCAATTTACTCAATATCCAAGCCAACTCTGTTACAAGTTCACTTAAGAAAATCTCAACTACGATTTCACAAACAAACAAAAAGAATATACAGAAGACCCACAGATCAATACTTAATACAAACACATTCTACTATATTGAAATAGTATTATCCAGTTTGTGATTTTCAGTTTTTTATTTTTTGACCATTTTGAAAGGAAATTAAGTGGTGATTAAACCCAATCTTAGTCTTTTCAAGCTTATTTAATACCCCAAGCCTCACAGGTGTACCTACCACAGCACCAACTCAAGCTATACTAATTATTGTCAATTTTTTTTTCTTTTCACACCAATTTTTTTTTTCTCCAATATAAATTTTCAACACCGCCCTCAAACCGTTTTAACACCGTTTCGCCCCCTTTTTTTTTCTCTAATCACACACACCATAAAGTACCGACAGCTCATCACTATTTATAACCATCACAAATTAAAGCATTATCATCATCATGTCACAGGAAGAGCCAAGGAGAATTTCATTCAATGTTAGTGATCATTACCAGATTATTGATATTGTAGGTGAAGGGGCATATGGTATTGTCTGTAGTGCCTTTCATCGACCAAGCAATCAAAAAGTAGCTATTAAAAAAATTACTCCATTTGATAGATCTATGTTTTGTGTTCGAACATTAAGAGAAATGAAACTATTAAAGCATTTTGATCATGAAAATATTATTAGCATTTTGGATATTCAAAAACCAATAGATTACCAATCATTTAATGAAGTTTATTTAGTTCAAGAATTAATGGAAACAGATATGCATCGAGTTATTAGAACTCAAACTTTAAGTGATGATCATTGTCAATATTTTATTTATCAAACATTAAGAGCTTTAAAAGCTATGCATAGTGCAAATGTATTACATCGAGATTTAAAACCATCAAATTTATTATTAAATGCAAATTGTGACTTGAAAGTTTGTGATTTTGGTTTAGCACGACCAGCAGCAACATCAGATAATAACTTTGGATTTATGACCGAATATGTTGCTACAAGATGGTATAGAGCACCAGAGATTATGTTAACATTCCAAGAATATACCAAGGCTATTGATGTTTGGTCAGTAGGGTGTATTTTATCAGAAATGTTAAGTGGTAGACCATTATTTCCAGGTAAAGATTATCATAATCAGTTAACGCTAATTTTGGATGTTTTGGGTACACCAACAATGGAAGATTACTATTCAGTTAAAAGCAGAAGAGCAAGAGAATATTTAAGATCATTACCATTTAAAAAGAAAACTCCATTTAGACAAATGTTCCCAAATGCTAATCCATTAGCTATTGATTTATTAGAAAAAATGTTAACATTTAATCCTGCAAAAAGAATATCAGTTGAAGATGCATTGAAACATCCATATCTAGAGCCTTATCATGACCCAGAAGATGAACCAACCGCTGAACCTATACCTGCTAATTTCTTTGATTTTGATAAAACAAAGGAAGAATTAAGTGTGGAAGAGTTGAAAAGGTTAATTTATCAAGAAGTTATGCAAATATAGTCATATATATATTTTTAGTAAGTAAAAATGCAAAGAATTAGTTATTATTACAAAAATATACATAATTTATAATTTATTAATATTATTATTCATAAAGATTTAGTAAATAAGTTAACCCATCATTATCTTGATTATTGTAATATTGATGAGGAGTTTGTTGCTGATATGATTGAGCATGAGCTGGATGATGATATTGCTGAGGTTGATTATATGGATTAGCCAAATCAAGAACATTTTGATGATGATGATATAAATTAGTATGATGCATTGTATGATTAGTATGATTATTAGTTAGTAAAACGTCATGATGTTGTTGTTGTTGAATTGGTTGTTGATAATCAATATAATAATATTGATTAGAATTGTTGCTAGTATATTGTGGATTTGGTGAAGGCAATGGGGAAATGTTGTTAGTAGTATGATGGGATTGTTGCTGATAAGTATGCATATGATATGGATTTTCAATTGGTGGTGGACTTGTAAAATCTGAAATATCTGAAGTTGATGCAATAGATTCTGGTGATGAAGGATCTTGATGACCCAATTTTGATGATGATTTTAATTTTTGATTATGTGGAGCCTTTTTGCATTTAACTTCATGACGTTTTTTTATATCTGGTCTAGTATATCTACTTGAACAGAATTGACAGCTATAAGGTTTTTGACCTGTATGATGCATCATATGTCTTCTCAAGTGTTTAGCATGAGTATATTTTTTATCACAGAATGCACATGGAAATTTGCCTTCTAGATTTCGTTTCTGACTAGATGCTTTTGCTCTGATGAATTCGATAGCAGCTTTTTCAATTGATTCATCATCTTCAATCTGTGAATGGAAAGAAAATTCCATTAGATTTGAAGTTGTTGTGGTAGATGATTTAGTTCGTTTCATAATTGGCAAGTTTGTTGGTATTGAAGCTGTTAGAATTGACATTTATATTAAGTTGAAATTGCTAAGGTTGTCGAGAGCTTTGTTAGTTAGTTGATGGGGTTAGTTGATCAGGTTAGTAGTTTGAATAAATAATTAGTAATAAATAGAAATAAATAAATAAAATAACAAAAAAAATTTATCAATTCAAAATTTGGAGAAAATGACTGATATTTATTTAAAAAAATTTCTTTAATAGTCTCTATATGCTGTGATAATAGTAAATTCACGATAGTAAATTTTTTTTTTATTTCCTCCACTGCTATATGCTCAAAATATTAATTACTTTTTGGGTCAACAAAAAATTACTAACTGGTTTTAGATCTCTGATCAGAGATCTACTATAGCTCAGCATAATAAAATTAGTTTTTTTTTATTTTTTCCTCAACGGTTAACGAGAAACCGGGAAAGCTTTAACCATTGATCTTGATAATGCTTGAGTTATCTTTAGAGCTACGCCCTTTATTTTTTTTTTCACACCCCGAGAGCCGGCGCTGCACTAAAAAAAAAAAAAAAAAAAAAGTAAAAAAGTAAATCTCCACAAGAGAGAGAAAAAAAAAATATTCAAAAAAAAAAAAAAAAAAAAAAACCTTTTTTTTTTTTGTTTAAATGTTTCTAATTTAATTCAGTCAAGCACATGAATTTTTTACTCCAGCCTTTACCTGAGTAGTGCAAGAGCCCCCAACTGTAATCAGTCTAAAGAAACCCCAGGTCAATCAGGCTTAACTTAAATTCAACATAGATAAAGATCTAGTTCACTTTTTTTTTTTTTTTTTTGGATCCTTCATGGCTAGACAGGCTTCCCCGTAAAAACATCTGCACTAATTTAAATTGAAATAATACAATAAGAGTAAAAAGAGGCGAATCCGTCCATTCTGAACCTATTTTTCTTAAAATATCATGCTGATGTTTAAACTTTTACTCATTATTAGAACACAGTTAAGTGGTGTAGCTCCACGATAAACTCGAAAAATTTTTAGTGCCAGAAAACGAAGCGTAGAGAAAACCTTAAAAGGAGGTCAAAGCTTTTTTTACAAAATTTGAATCCCTTACCGAACCCCGGACTCGTATAAGTTCGAATATGGAGGGCATGCCGCGTTACACGCACTGATCATGATTAGATAGCCTATATCCATTCTATGACTATTTCGGTCTTTAGTTTTATGATGGCTCTAATGATGTACTGTCCAATAAATGATCAGTTTTAATAATTTACCAGCTTACCCCAATAGGTATTACATTTTGTTATTTTTTCGTTAGCATACATAACCGGTATTATAAGAATTCAGTAAGTACGATGATACATTATTATTCATAGCCTCCCGTGACCCACGGCTGAACAGGGCTCGTGAGGTTTCTTAATTAATAAATAAATCTAAGTATTTGTAACTTTAGTTATTCAAAGTCAATTATCTTATCTCTACTGCGGTTGATGGAATTGTGCACTTCAAATAAATTAAATTTAAGCAGGTGAACAATACAAACCTGCAAGTCATTTCATATTAGAAGCTGCTTATTTGTAAATTTGGGCCCATGTTCTAGGTTGACTGTTAGTATGATCAAAATTGAAAACTCGGTGTAATATTATAGATATTTAACTTGTTGTAATAGTGGTCATGACCAATAGATCTAAACCATCAACTATAAATCATAGCTATTCAAGGTATTGTTGTAACTAGGCAGAGTAATTATTACTGAGATCTAACAAACTTAAGCTTATTATTAAGATCGATATATACTGCTAGAGATACCGCCATGTTTAAATTTAATCTAGTGCTCAATGGGCTGTTTATAAAATTGAATTGAGAAGCTAAAATTTGGCCTCCTGGGTCTGGGTCTACACCTGCCTCACGGCTGTTCGAATTCACAAAGACTGCCGCACAGCTTAAATTTCTGCGCGATGTGATAAGAATGAAAAAAGCAACTACTAGCTTAATACCGGATATGCTTAGAAAAGTCCTACATTTAAATGAGGGGGAGGGGCAGGATCTAGTAATAAATATTTGATGAATCCTATGCTGCAATTGCAAGCTGATGGTTGGCTATGGATTGCAACAAAAGAACACCCATCCAACCTTGGTTCTATTTTGAGCTTCAACTAAGAGTGCAATCATCTCATTGATTAGAAGATGGGAGATTGTACTCATTTTCACCAAAGTTTTGTCATTGATCACATCAAATCAGTATCATCATTAACTCTCTTAATAAATTCAGCCACAACTCATATTTCAGCAAGACCTACTGTATCTATACCCAAGAAACTTCTTCATCACCTGCAAATACAGAATTTAAAAGAAAACAATTTTGGAAAGGTGGGTATCATCGCGATAGAGCACATCAAATTATTATTCCATAACCTTTTTTTTTTTTTTTTTTTTTGACCCTTTGATGAAACTAAAAAGAATTTCTTACGCGTGTGATTTGATGCCTTTGATTGGCGACATCCCGACTCAGATCTTACCTTTATTTGATGACATTGTACACATCTTTTTTTGTATTACCTGAAGGAAGAGTCAAAATCTCAGTATTGGAAAATTATGTGGAGTAAACTATCATACCTTTCAATATTAAAAAAGCTTCTATCTTTCGAAGCTTCTGTATTTCAAACTTATAGCCGAGCTGGCTTGACGGTAATAGTATCCGAAATAGAATATAACACACCACAGATTATTACTATAGCATAATTTGGTACTATTCACACTATGTTGAAAGCTGTAAATGGTCTTCAGGATATATATACCGTATCAATTTATGATCCTAGCTGGTTAATATATAGATTCATATGCATTTACCGAGTGGCTGCTTTCGCCCATTATTCTGGTCGTTTTGTAAATAAGTATAGGTCTACAATGATTGTTCAAAGAAGCTATAAATTCTTATGGTTTCAGAATCAAGGAGTTCAACGATTACTTACTCATTGTTCATAGTCAGCAATATTGGTTGCAACAACATTAGTCTGCTAGATATAGTCACAAGCCACTAATCTATTTTGGACAAAAGCATCAAACTTTTTTTTGATATATTTGTACTAACACTCGATTATTAAAGCAGTTTTTTAGGTATGGTTGCACTCTTTTCAGCCAATATAATTTTGAAGCCCTATAGCTTACGTGTTCTAGCTAATAAGTACTTGAACGAAACCCTAATATATCAGACTAAGCACTGTACGCTACTAGATATAGCATCCAATTAATTAAACTGAAACTGCCGAACCTTTACATGATTTAACTTCGGCATCAATAGTTTTTCAGTACAAGTACGTGCAAACTCGTTCTGTTATTTAGAATTTATTTGTACTTTAGAGTAACAAAACTTACACGCGTGCTATAGTTGTAAATTTGCATTATATGAGTAGAACATCAATCACACCGTAACATTGCGTGAGATATCATATGTAGCATCGATTCATAAGCTTAAGCTAGCATGCTACAATAAATTTAAATTCAACGCTTTTATATGTAGATTCTCTATGGATGGAGTTTCATATCTGATATCAACTTCTAGCATTGTTACTGCACGTATTAAAGTTAGATTATTGTGATGTGGCGTTAGTTGCAAGGTTATACATGAACCGAATGCCCGAAATGCAAGCTTTTACATAATACGGATTTCCCATTTTTTGTAAGAATAGGAACATAATTATAATACAGTAGGTGAATGAGGATAAATTTCAAGCCATAACTGGCCCAGCTTAGCTTCGTTAAATTTAGAACCATTTCAATCTGGATTAATGTTGTAATTTATCCAATTTTAAATCCGATCTTCTTCAACACCCTTAAATATACTGCAATCAATAAAACATTCAGAGTAATGAATCATCATATCAGCTGGTGCGTGAACCTCAGTTAAACCCTCTCCTTCGATAAGCCAAATGGCATCCTTTCATTTTTAAAGTGTTTGGCAAACTCCCTTAATCTTCAAAAAGGTTGACACGTTCAGCCCACCTTAGCTACTTGGCTCCAGTTGGAATGTTCGAAAGAACTAGCCAATGGAATTGAAGATTCAAAAAACCTATCAGCTTTGTTCCAAACAGCTGTCCATACCTTGAAACTTGTTTTTCCTCCATATTTTATTCTTCGTTTTATCCGCAAACTTCAGTATGCCTCCACGAAAAAATACAACTACACACATGTACCATGGCTGCAGTATACATAGTATACTGTAGTCTATCCCCCCGGCAAGGCTGGAGCCCCGAGCGGAGTTATCAATAAAATCTAAAACAGGGCGAGGCTCTAAACGATAAAATTTAAGGGAGAAACCTTTTTAAAAAAGCACTTACATTAATTGTAAAAAAAAAAAAAAAAATTTAAAACCATGGCCAACGTTCGTACAACGTTACCACTTAAAACCATTGCATGAAAATCCTGCAAGATTAGTCTAATTGTATGCACCCACTGTCTCAAAATCAAGCACCTGTTTGAAGCGCGCGATAGCTACTTGTAGGTCAATTTGTATCCTTATTATAAAAGTTCTAGCAGCTGTAATTTTAATTTGGAGGGATGAATTCTCTGATCAATGTCACTGTAATCAAGGAAAAATTAAGAGTGTAACTTTATAAGCTTCCATTGGTACAATATATATATTCCCGAACAATATTTTGGTGGAAATTTGCGGAATTGTGACCAAAATTGTCAGAATTGATGAGAATGAGCATAAAAATGTGAATGCGTTTTTCATGAATAATGCGTCTAAAAAATTGTTTGTGTATTGTTCAAATGAACTCATGGATCGAACCATATATATTTCCCTGTTATAAACTTAATCCAATCATCACAGATTTTAAATAATAATAGAACTGTATCTATGTAACTGCAAGAATAATCTTATGTATCATGATTGATTGTGTATATATGCATGATACCTCAATGAGTTTATTTTGTTTTATGGATTGACCCGTTAAATGGACTAGCATAGTTGATAAATGCTTAGAAGACTGCATACGAACTGAATTAATTGGCTATATTAACTATAGGATTTAGTATTTATGATTAAATTTGTAAATTTGGACCGCTATATCTGGATAGATTGCTGGTTGTTTTGAGACTATCTTATACAGTCTTGTACATTTATTTTTTCCTCATGTGCACCTTTTTTAACACAAACAATCTTTTATATATACATTATAAATTAATTAGTTGTTCTTCGATCGATCTCTTGAGATCGATCAGAAAAATTCCTGGGCTTTATCAGGTTTAAAAAACAATCTCTGCAGCATGCTTAGCTAAAAAAGTTCTGTATTTAATTTCAGATTTTTATTAAGCTCCATTATTCATATAATGATATTGGGATTCCTCAATTTAATAATGCAGTCCATTCAAGATACCTGGAATGATTTATACAAAGGAAACCATGTAATTAAGGATTGCCACTATGATAGTATTCAAATATTAAGGATCCTTCAGCGACCATTAAATTTTTTTTAGTTAACGATTGATTAAATTTAGGGTGTATTAGTTTTCTCTGCCAACGGTAATGAACGAGCTATTGTCGAAAAATTTATAATCTAGGCCAATTCGAGTTTTTATCACTTATAAGCGAAGGTCAGAGAAATAGAGAAGTCACATTATTACAACTTCTTATCCTTCTCAATAAGATTATAATAGTTAATATATATACTATAATTCTAGGATTACAATGTATATTACTTGATAGTTCAGTAAGTCTCAGAATTGTGCACATGGACTATTCTGAAAATTTGTTAACTCGTTTCTATCATCATCCAATATATATATATATATGAGTAAATCAATCAATTAATTGAAACTACATTACTTTCTTAAAAAGGGTAATCGCAGCGTGTACCTAATACTTTGCATGCATTCAGATAAAGTTGGTTAAATTATTACCATAAAGCCAAATAATCAATCTTCGTGCAGTTTTAATGGAACAAGAAAACGCTACTATTACCATGTAACTGCTCATCTCTAAAATTAATAAACGAGTCATTTAACGTAGATATATTGCTCATTAAAAGAAAAAAAAAAAAAAATATTACAGATCCAGATCAATCTTGAATTCCGCTTCCATGGATTGAAAAATTCACTATAGTTAATTTAACCCTTTGAAGTTCATTGCAATGATCTTTCCCCAAATACCATGGTAAAGATTATCACCGTTAGATTTGTATCCAAACCGTTTTTATCTATGATGATCAGATTTCGCCGCACGAGGCTTTAGCAAACCCCTTTCTGAACTAAACTTTTCAAATATTTGCACTTAAAGCCTCTATAGCTATCCGATAGCTCATCAAAAATCCATAACATTCCGGTTTATACACTATAGAGCTCTGAGGTGTGTAGTTCTGGTAGAGCTTATCGCTCAAAATAATTGGCCAAAAGTCCACACAGCCATATGCCTGTCTATCAAGTTTTTTTTTTTTGTTTTTTGTTGTTGTTTTGGAGCACCACGGCACCAATTTTTTTTTTTTAACAACTTGAAAGAAAGAAACAAGAAAGTTGTGTGCAGCCATTTGCCCGTGACCCTTATTGGGCTGCTTGCAGCACCAACAAGCTTTCAAAGCCCTTTCCGCGTGAGCGAAAAAACCTAAGAGATCGTGAGTCCATAGTCCCAGTCCTGGTGGGAGGATCAAAATTTCAAGTGCATGGTAGGCCAGCGCCGTTACTTATTAAAGCTTTTGAAGATCGATCAGATCGCGATCGACATCAGGATCCCCCATCGCAGTCGACCTATACCAGTAGCTAGAGACTTACTTCATGAAACAGTTAACTATAGGATCGATTGTACACTCTGATAAGTCACGATCGACCTAAAATTGAGGCCACAAACTGTAATTTCGTTTTATCCATCCGGATAGATCGATAATTTGTAATGTCTATAATAAGAAATTTTGAACTTTTTTCCGCTCCATCGAGTCAACTTGCAGCAGAAAGATTGCATGGGATATTGCATTTGGATATCCGCAATACTATATATAATAAAGGCTGGGGGCGTTTTAATTCTAAAATAACTCTATGTATTGGATACAAATGACTGTTTAAAAAGGATCTTTTGAATTGTGAATTCGGGTTATCCGTTAGTTGCACATAAATTTTAGGTTAATTTTTTTCAGTATTTGGCCATGGCTAAAAAATCTATGGCAGCCAATTAATTATCTTTGTGATTCCTTAAAAAGTTTTTATCCTTTT
Source organism: Blastobotrys buckinghamii (nom. inval.) (assembly GCA_030579975.1). Taxonomy (NCBI): domain Eukaryota; kingdom Fungi; phylum Ascomycota; class Dipodascomycetes; order Dipodascales; family Trichomonascaceae; genus Blastobotrys; species Blastobotrys buckinghamii (nom. inval.). The sequence goes on from JAKTSB010000142.1 coordinate 53,533, forward strand.
GATAATTGCATTAATTAGTTTTTTTTTTTTAATTTATACAGTAGCATCACATTAATTGTGCCCGTACAGTTCCAAAAAAGGTAAGTAAGCTCGAACTCTGCCTCAGTGGTACAGAGGATGACTCCGAGTCGTGCAATTATTATCAACAGGGCGGCGTATTGCTATCGTCCAGGTTAATTAGTATTCTGTATAATAATATTCTACACGCTCGTAAACTACAATCAAATGTTAGCTTCGTTTAGCTATGATTAAAACCACTTTAAGAAGTTTGGAAAAGTTATTAAAATTATCAGGTGCGGCTTAAGCAGCTATTATATTATTTAAAGATTGTCTTAATTAAGAATACAATATGAGGCTTATTAGCGTACACTCTAAATGTGCAGCGAAAGTCAGATTTAGTATAGCAAGACTACATCATCCTAGAATTTTTGAGTTTTGCAATTTATATAGGCGGTTCGTTGATTATGGAAACGCAGACACGTATATTGCTCTTAAATCTGTAATTTAATCTTGGTATATTAAGCAGCCACCGCGCTTCAAGTATGATAATGAAAACACATGATCGGCCATTCATTATCATACAACTGCGCAGCAAAAAGTATTAATTCGAATAGACCTATCGATCAATGTGCTGGTCATTGAATCTATTTTCGGTACTAAAACAAGTAATATTTATTCCGAGAGTTTTGCTTAAGGCCACAAAAAGACAAAGCCCATATCATTAGATTGTTTAGCTTCTGGAGTGCATTGATCATACTAATTATAAATAGCCAAACCCCGTGCAGCCATTACAAAAAACCCCCAAGCATATATAGCAAATCATGTATTAGGTCGACCATTGCAAGTTCTAATCACATGGATAAATGTCCTTGTCTCAAGGTGCATAATAACGATTCAAAGCTCAAACTTGCCCATACTGTCCTTTGAATATTGGTTTACACTCTTCCTCTTTCTTCACATAATAGATCCTTGATAGTAATTGAATCCTATGGTGTTAGCGTATGCTAAACAGGGAGAACTATTTGTTGAAAAATACGTGCTATGGGACCTGTGGAGGTTTGAGATTTCTAAGGCTAAAAAATGTTTTATTTCAAGTTGTCTCATTAAATGCCTGCAGTTTGTGATACCCGTCGCTATTGTATACCAGTTTGATCGAGGGGTTTCTGGATGAATTTTTAAGCCCAATTTACAGTGTAAGTTTCTAGATTCAAGGGTACTGTTAATAACTTTAAGATGTGAGAGTGTAGCTTCAGTTCCCCGGATCATTAAAATTGGCTATCCCGAACTATCAATGGTAGAATACTGAAGACCCAGGCTTCTCAATAGTGTTTTATTGTCAAACAACTTTGAATTTGACTGACTTTAGCGATTCTTATTGTATACCTATAGGTTACTTCAAAAGTACGTATTGATGCTAAGAATGATCCAGAGCCCTTAGTTACTGCCCCAGATTCGTAATTTTTGGAACATAGACAATGATTCTTATACACAATCAATGTGTGTTTAATCTTATCTAATTAAGTGTCCAAGCTCTTTTTTCACATTATTGGAAATCAGGATGATGAGGCTCCTTCAATGATCTGTAATTTGAGGATCGATAAAATGTAATCGAACGAACTGTTAGCGAAAGGCTGCACGAATATTATAGTGTATTTTAATATATTTCAGAAATAACAGCTCTACTTCTGTGTATGATCCTATATATTCAGATACAACTACACACTACAGTATGAGCGTAGTTCTAAGTTTTAAGCACCCTCCCGCTATAAGCACCGAGCACTCATTATCCTTATGTCAGGGCATCCATAACAAGCTTCTCTCTTCTCTTGGCTAGGTTGAACTATCAATACACCGGGGAATTCCTTTAAATTTCCATAGAGCTCTTCAATACTTGGCTCCTCAACAATCGAACAGTCCCTTTATCTTACTGCCTGCGGCAGTAGCCTCTTTTGAACCTTTTGAACCTCAAGGCATCAATAATACACTATCAATAAACCCTCTCAGGACCATGACTTATACTTAAACTATAGAATAATAGCTAGGATATACCTGGTAAAGTTAGGTATATATTAGATGGAACCAAAATATAGTGTGGCATCCTCATTTTCCAACTTTAATAATTCGAATAACTTTGTACAATCCCAATGGTGCAATCTTAAACACCTGATCCATTCCTAAAACAATTTCACAAGGTGTTTTATTTTTACTTTTCCAAACATATGCGTGAAAAAAAGACTATAGATATATAGTCTCCTACAGCTATATATACTTTTTGGCTTGACTTTAAATAGGATCGACCCTTTTTCACGGAATATAACAGCTTGAGGAGTCTAAATAAAGAATAAGAGGATAGATAAAGATGAGACATGCAAAACGGCTGTGAATGAGACGTTAGTCTCATAATTATTTAGATGTGCTAGCTCGGGAGGCGTTCCCTTAGATTTTTTTTTTTTTCAAACTTGAGAGGGATGGATTGAATTTCTAAAAAATTTGAGATCAATAAACGCTAGAATCTCGAAATATTAAAACTTTTGACAAGTGATCAGCATGTTGAGACCCATTGCAAAGATCCAATGACAAGAGATGTTGTCCAATTGCTGATTACTGTGAAACATGATGTACAGCAGTGTAATAAAGAGCTTTTTTTTTTTTTTTTGCTGGCTGCCATTCGCCAGCTACACTGTACTAAGCCAAAAATTGGTGTATTCATTATTCCAAATTTTCTTAAGGTCTGATACAGAGCACCTTCCCCGGTTCAAGTTTATCTAATTAAGTCAACTTTTGTTTCTAAAAAATTTGTATTTAAAATCGTACAGACTTTGTATAGAGTCTTAATATGTATACTATAGGCAACTACAAAAACAATTTAGTGGCTCGGCCTAATCATGAGCACAGGCTTTGATTGAATTACAATGATGAACAATCCGTATGAACTATTAACTAATTATTGAAAACTAAGTGAGTCTTATAGATCAAGTTATTCACAATCCTATAATTGAAGGTTATAGATTCAGTAAAAACGTGGTCCACAGTAGGTCTATCAAATGCATTCTCATCCCATTTAAATTACAATTCAATGCAATTTAAAAAGGAATAAACCTGCAGCTGCCTATAGGTATCGGTATATACATACCCCAAAAAATGATAACGTTATCCGTTCCTAGATTTTTTAAACCGTGGATAGTACACAGTTAGGTCCAATTTTAAATCATTTTTCTCCAGCTTAATGCATCGGCTTCGTCCGGTAATCACACTCATCCCCTTAATTAAGTTAAATTTCAAACCCTTAAGGATGAACCTCATTATCTTATTGTATTTATAATGCCTATAGTATACAGGATGTTTTGAATTTGTGAGGGCCAAGCTTTAAAGATCGCTTCTATTTTGATGTACATGCCTTGGCCTTGCACAAACTTACGCGTTACTACCAGGAACAGTTTGTTAAAGCTGATCTAGGCGTAAGATATATCGATATTTATATTTGATAAGCCTACACCTACCATGGTAATACTGATGGAAACTTTTAATCTGAGACTCTGATTTGCAATCATTTTGATAGGTAAATATAATTAAGTTATACAGCTAACCAATCTCGTTTAAAGTTTTTATTGTTACAAATTAAATTTGTGGTTTATATGTATTATCATGAAGGTAGATAATATAAGCTGAAGTCGTGACTCGGCAAACCACGGGTTGAAACTCGGTAACCTAACCAATCGTGAGACTGTTTAATATTAAACGCAGCTTTTCTTTATTATATGTTATTGATTTTAAAACTATAGAATTTCAACTTAAGCTCTAGTGCAAAAAAGTTCGGCGAATTTATGATATTAATTATAAAATGTATGTACTATAGAAATTTTTTCCACTACCTAAGAATTTAAGTAGGATTGATAAATGGTGGAATTGCTTACTTGATTGGAGATTAAAGAGCATTGATTGGCTGATTATTCTTGGTTCCATGAGTGATGTTCTGTAAAGTAAATAACCAAGATATCTGGAGAAAACCTGGGGAATGTGCTCAACACTGTGTTAGATACGTTGGCTGACATCAGTTTTAACAGAGAAAAGTTTTAATAACGATCTTTCGTTGTCTATCCTGACATTTATAATATCAACACAGAAGAACCACCGTGCTCATCTACATGATATGTAACATCCATTATATATAGTATAGTGTTTTCAGGTAAGGGCCCAATCGATCGATGACGTTAAACTACGGCAGCCAGAGCCACTGTAGAATTAAAAAAATTCTGTAGTAACTGCTGTGATGTTAACAATTGTTGATGTTTTCAATCGTGTATGTAGATGCAATATACCAATTGAGATGGCATTAATACATATGTAGCATATTTCGATAAAATATTGGAAAACGAAGGGTGTTTCGTGCAATTTTCGATGAGCGATAAAGGACCGTAAATTCACCATTATAATAGTTATCGGGCTTCTCATTTTGGGATGGTGTGTTGAAAAATGCCAACAGTTCTGAGGAACGTTAAATGTACCACGTACGTGGTACCATATACTACCAGGTTTGTATACCATATCAGTCACAAAGTTTCAAAGTACGATCGCACAGACTCTTAGGTGCATGAATTCGAGTGTGCTCAATTGGATTAATTGCAGCTTTGACATGGAGTTTCTCCGAGTAAACTTTTTGTCAACTGTATCCATATATATCAATTGATTAATGAATAAGATCTTCTCTAAGTGTATCTACAGAGCGACGGCCATGACCTGAATTTGAGATGCATATTTAACTTTGTATGTTTTTTTTGATACTTACTTCTTGAAAATACTTTGTGACCATGAGTAGTCTAATCTCAAGATCCAAGGGGCCTAACTCATGATACTATTATAATTAGTCAGTTACAGTATAGCTGAATCTTTATTTGTTATTTATTGTTATGTTTATTGTTATATTTATTAAAGAATTATAGGATAAACAATTGGAAGGTTACTAGCTGGCACCATAATCAGACTGCTCTTCGCCCTTACATAGTACCTCTGAACCCACCTTGAAAAGTATTAACAAATTATAGACCGAAAGTAATTTCATGGGTGTCAATCGATTTCCTATAGAAGATTTATTTGGAAGAACCTTTGAAATGATGATAAGTATCTTATAGATGTACTATACCAGTCTAGTAGAAATTCTAAGACCAAGAGAATAATTGAAGGGGTGAATTTAAATTTAACTATAAATTGCCATTACTTTCAGCCACTAATCTTGATTGGTCTCCAACATTAACCTTTTTATAATTTTACCTACATTGTACTGTATTTACGTTTCTTCTACTCAATTACTGTGTATTCCTTTTAGATCATTTTAAAGCTAGCTTCAAAATAATAAAACAGAATGTGGCGGAAACGCAGGACCATGGCCCACTGAATCCCACCCATGTTTGCATCATGATACTTAGAATATATTATAAGGGCTACCATATGGAGCAGGTATCAAGATATACCTGCAGTTCTACACTCACCAAATGCAATCCGGATATTATACCAAATATACCATATCCTGCCTGTGTTCACTCATTCAAGATCTGCAAGCTTTTTCTCAATGTGGTCATAAAAAGAAGAGAAAAAAAGTTAATACATGAATCGATTACCTCCATGGTATAATTATAATTACACGTACAAGTATACAATTGAGTTCTCAATTGTACATGCACATATTTTGTTCTAGTTGCAAATTGGCGTTATGGTCGATAGCGGGCGTTGTCGCTTCATTATTTATCCATTCTTTAAATTTTTTTTTTTTTTTTTGGATTGATTTTTCACCGTTAGACATCAAAACAGTGCCTGGGAAAAAACCATTACAATACTCAGATATGCATCGTTGAAAAATCTCAACGGTGGCCAGCTGTAAGTATCAATTTAAATAAAGGAAGGATGTGAGCGAGTGCATGCTCATCAATCCTGTAAGTATACAAGGAAATACCATTAAGCTTAGTGAGGTTATACTTGTCGCTACAGATCGACAATAATCACCGATACCTTGATCAATATCCTGGTGTAAATCCATGGATTTAAAAATGTAGTGAAACAGTCAATCAAGGGCTTTCCTACCAATTTCAACTTAAGTGTTTATTGCTCTATATAGTGAGTAGATATGAAACCATAATAAGCCATTGCAATAATTAAGTTAACTTTAAACGGTAGAAAATATATAGAAGGATAAGCCGAATAAATGACCAATTGATTAATGCACCAACCGCGGCAACTTAGTTTCAGAGAAAAATTTCATGTCCGAGGTTTCAGCTTGTAAATTTTCAATCAGCTTTCCCTCGAGGATCCATTTGAGTAAGTTTATACATTTGGATAGCATAATCCACACGTACGGAACGTTGCACCTTTGAAGGCTTGATAAATAATCAAGGCTAGCTAGTTCTTACCTTAAGCTCCATCTGTTAACAATTAAATAAGTTAACCTTTTAATATCGGATGTATCGATATCTTTGATTGTTTTAACTTTGATATTTAATGTTCATGTTGACGGATTAAATTTGCTGACTCGTTGACTTGTAATCTTTTGGACCATAAGGCCCTAGCCTAATAGACTAGTCAAGTCGGATCCTTTATGCCATCTACACAATCATGATAGTCCTACTATCCATACCACGGTGTGCATCCAAGATAGGATTAAGTTTTGATGCATCTATTGACAAAACCTATAGTATACGGCGATCGAGATATTTATGATGATCTTTTCTTATCTTGGTGTATACTATAGCGCACAACTTAAGTACGTTCTATCCATGGATTGCAAAGGATATGGGTTTGATTAAATATTTTTATAATATCCATCGCAATATGGTATTATATATGGATATCCATGGAACTGTCTACTTAATCATGGCCATCGATGACTATAGTATACATCCATTGTCAACTGGCTCCATCTCAAGCTTCAAATTGAGAGAGAGATTAATTAAAGTATTGTAACTATAAGTAAGATCAACAGTAGCGTCGTGTGGTTAACTCATATTCCTCTTGGAACTTCGAATTCTCACTTTTGAAAATTCGCATGCATTATATATGCATGAACACTTAGTAATTAATCAAAAGATAATATCGGACATCCACGTACGATAGACATTAATTGTATAAAGTTTTCAGTTATAATATTGAGGTCGACCATATATAGATATAGATTCATATGATTCTAAGTGGCAAATCTTAAACTTTTATTTACTTTAGGGTTATAAATTATAATGGAATGAATCAATTCAAAGGATACCACTGGTGCTATAGGAAAATTCAATAGTTACATTCACAAACCCAAACACTCGGCGCATAAGAAATCACGATCACCATTAAAATCCTGTCGAATGATTCATCATTATAACATATCCGATATATCGAATCTCAGCCACTTAAGCTTCAATTCAATTTAAAGTTACAGCTCAACATTAATCATAAAGATATTTTCCCACGGCATATGTCATTTTTAGGAAAGTTGCAAAAAAAACCAATTACATCTGTAGGGATAATCAAAGTTTATGAATAGATTATGATCATCAATTTGTTGAAAGGATAACCGAAAAACACTGTTAATGCATCGTTAACAAGCTGTGGCCCGGCTACGACGCCGAAGTGAAGTATCAATGAGAATCGTTGGAAAAAAAAATTCTCGAGTTGAACATGCGCTCCGTTTTGAAAAAAAAAATTCCCTCCTTTAAATCTTTAAGAAAATCAATTGATGCTACAGTGGTTTTAATACCACGGTAATCTATGACCGCTCTAGAGTGGGACGCGCGTTAAAGATTGTTTGAACGCGCGAATCTACTGTAACCTGATCATCTTTAATTAAGATGAGAATAGAAGCGGATTCCGATGAGAGGTTGTAGATGGAGATTTATAAATTCAAACTAGTAATAATTATAAAGCCAATAATTAGTATAAATCTAAACTTAACAAATATCTAAAATTTCTATTGATCTTTTTTAGGCTCTATTCTAATTTTAAGAGCTTCTTATAATTTCTTCCCTAACAATTCTTAGTCTTCTGAATTACAAGCCCAATTTTGCTCACTTTTATGGTTTAACAAAGGCTCAGAGATCGATGTTAGTTAGCCTTATCATTGATAGATGTAATTTAAAATTAATATTAGGTAGAATTCACTTAACACCTGTTGTAAAATTACTTTTATTGTTGAACAGAAAATATCTGATCAATCAATGAAATAATGGACAGGCCAAGAGTCGAACCCAGGTCAAAAAAGCCCGGTGCGGCTGAAACTTTTCACCTGTTTCTACTCCATCGTTCCAAAGTCTTTGGTTTTT